>PVLC010022682.1:0-26467 GCA_004027655.1 Graphiurus murinus
TAAGTAGCTGAGGCTGGCGGTGAACCCGGATCCTCCAGTCTCAGCCTCCCAAGTACTGGGATTACAAGCATGCACCACCACGCCCGATTTTTTTTTTTTTGGAACAGGGTCTCATTAAGTTGCCAAGACTTAGCCGGGCATGGTGGCGCACGCTTGTAATCCCAGCATTCGGGAGGCTGAGACCAGAGGATCCAGGTTCGCGGCCAGCCTCAGCTACCTAGTGAGGCACTCCGCAACTTGGTGAGACTCGGTTTCAAAATTAAGAATAAAAAAAATAGGGCTGGGGGTATAGCTCAGAGGTAGAATGCCCCTGAGTTCAACCCCCAGTACCGCAAAAAAAAAAAAAAAAAAAGTTGCCAAGACTACCATGGAACCTGCACTCCTGTCTCAGCTTCCCAAGTACTGGGATTACAGGCATGTGCCACCATACTCAAAATTTTGTTTGCTTGCTTATTTATTTATTTATTTATTTATTTATTTATTTATTTATTTATTTATTTATTTATTTATTTATTTTTCATGCTGGGGATTGAACACAGGAGCATTTTCCCTCCAACCTACAACCCCAGCCCTATTTTTTTTTTTTTTTTTGTCTTGGTACTGGGGATTGGACCCAGGGGCATTCTACCTTCCAGCTACACCCCCCTATTTTTTATTTTGAAATGATCTCACTAAGTTGTGAAGGGCCTCACTAAGTAGCTGAGGCTGGCTGTGAACCCAGATCCTCCAATCTCAGACTCCCAAGTAGTGGAATTACAAATGTGTGCCACCACGCCCAGCCCTATATTATTTTTTTATTTGGAAACAAAGTCTCGCTAAATTGCTAATGCTGGCTTCAAAATTACAATCTTTTTATCTCAGCCTTCCAAGCACTGGGATTACAGACGTGTTCCACTGCTCCCAGTTCTATTTATTTATTTATTTACTTATTTACTTACTTACTTATTGCGGTGCTGCGGAATGAACTCAGGGACATTCTACCTCCGAGCTATACCCTCAGCCCTATTTTTTTATTCTTTATTTTGAAACAGGGTCTCACTAAGTTGCGGAGTGCCTCACTAGGAAGCTAAGGCTGACCTCGAACCTGGATCCTCTGGTCTCAGTCTCCCAAATGCTGGGATTACAAGCGTGCGCCACCATGCCCAGCTCCAAATATATTTTTTTTCAATAAACTAGAAATACGAAGTTAAGACATAAGTTAAAATTAACAAATTGAAGCCGGGTGTGGGGGGGGTTGCACATTTGTAATCCCAATACTTGGGAGGCTGAGACAGGAGGATCATAGGTTCACAGCCAGCCTCAGCTACTTAGGTCCTCTGCAACTCAGTCAGACCCTGTTTCAAAATAAAAAATGAAAACTAGGACTGGGGTTGTAGCTCAGGTAAAATGGCCCTGGATTCAATCCCCAGCACCAAAAAAGAGGGGGAAAAAAAATTAACAAATGAACATTCCACCATGCTACCATACTCTACTCTGTCAAAAAAAAAAAAAAAAAAAAATCACAAACTGGGCATGGTGGCGCACACCTGTAATCCCAGTACCTGGGAGGTTGAGATGAGAATTACAGGTTTGTCTCTTGGCAATTTATGGAGGCTCTCAGCAACTTTGTAACTTTGTGAGACCCTGTTTCCAAATAAAAAATAAACTAAGGCTGGGGGTGTAGCTCCAAGATATAATGTTCCTAGGTTCCATCCCTAGCACCACAAAAAAATAAAATAAAATTGCAAATGTATTTCTTTTGAAAAGACATTGTTGAACCAGTTAAGGAAAAAATAAAAAATTGAAAGATAAAAAGAAAGACATATCATGGTACCAAAAAGCAAAAGAGACAGTAACATGTAATTCTATGACCACAATTTGGAAGTTGGAGGAAACAAGTGAATTCTTACAAAGTTAGAAAGAAACCAGAAGCTGGGTGTGGTGGTGTACACCTGTAATCCCAGTAATTGGGAGGCTGAAACAGGAAGATCACAGGTTCGAGGACAACCTCAGCAAGTAGTGAGACTTTCAGCAATCTAGCAAGACCCTTTTTCAAAATAAAAATTAAAAAATAGCCTGGGCATGGTGGTGTATGTTTATAATCCCAGTACTTGGGATGCTGAGACAGAGGGTCACAGGTTCGAGGACAGCCTCAGCAAATAGTGAGATTCTCACTAATTTAGTGAGACCCTGTTTTGAAATAAAAATAAAATAGGGCTGGGAGTGTAGCTTGAAGGTAGAATGCCCCCTGGGTTCAATGTTCAATCCCCAGTATCTCTCTCTCTCTCTCTCTCTCTCTCTCTCTCTCTCTCTCTCTCTCTCTCTCTCACACACACACACACACACACACACACACACACACACACACACACACACTAGAATGGATTCAAGAAGTAGTCAACTTGATTAGACTATTCTTAGAAGATATTGGCAAAATGTTAGAGCTATTACTGACACCGCATAAGGACTACATCAGTTCTCCTATTTGAACTTTTAACTTAAATCTGAGGTAACCTCAAACTATTCCAGGTCATAAAAATGACTGAAAATATCCCGAGTCACATATGAAGCCAGGGCTACAGCCCCAGCCTTTTTCTTTTTTAAATTGCAGAGGCCGCCGGTTGTGGTGGCGCACGCTTGTAATCCAGCATTCGGGAGGCTGAGACTGGAGGATCCGGGTTCGTGGCCAGCCTCAGCTACCTAGTGAGGCACTCCGCAACTTAGTGAGACCCTGTTTCAAAATAAAGAATAAAAAATAGGACTGAGGGTATAGCTCGGAGGTAGAATGCCCCTGAGTTCAATCCCCAGTACCGCAAAAAAAAAAAAAAAAAAAAAAAAAAATTGCAGAGGGCCTCGATAATTGTCTATTGAGGCCCTCTGCAATTTTTATCTTCAATAAAAAATTTTAGTAGCTGGGCGTGGTGGTGCACGCTTGTAATCCCAGCATTTGGGAGGCTCAGACTGGAGGATCTTGGGTTCAAGGCCAGCCTCAGCTACCTAGTGAGGCACTCTGCAACTTAGTGAGACCCTGTTTCAAAATAAAGAATAAGAAATAGGGCTGGGGGTATAGCTCGGAGGTAGAATGCCCCTGAGTTCAATCCCCAGTACCGCAAAAAAAAAAAAAAAAAAAAATTAGTGCTGGGTGTGGTGGTGCATGCCTAGAATCCCAGTACTTGGGAGACTGATACAGGAGGATTGCAGGTTTAAGGCCAGCCTCAGCAATGTAGTAAGACTCAGCAACTTAGCAAGACCCTGTTCGAAATTTTTTTTAAAAGTGCTGGGGTTGTAGCTCAGAGGTAGAGTGCCCCTGGGTTCAATCCTCAGTATCAAAAAAAAAAAGGGTGGGGAAGAAAATTAATTGGGTTTTTTTGGTTTTGTTTTTTTTTTTTGCGGTACTGGGGATTGAACTCAGGGGGCATTCTACCTCCGAGCTATACCCCCAGCCCTATTTTTTTATTCTTTATTTTGAAACCGAGTCTCACTAAGTTGCAGAGTGCCTCACTAGGTAGCTGAGGCTGGCCGCGAACCCGGATCCTCCGGTCTCAGCCTCCCGAAAGCTGGGATTACAAGCGTGAGCCACCACGCCCGGCTTGAAAATTAATTGGAAAACAATAATTATTTACAATAATGACCAAGAACTGTAAACATAATTAAGAATAAGAGCCGGAGTTGGGCATGGTGGTGCACAATTGTAATCCCAGTACTTGGGAAGTTGAGACAGGAGGATCCGGGTTCGAGGCCAGCCTCAGCTACTTAGTTAGGTCCTCTGCAACTTAGACCCGTTTCAAAATAAAGAATAAAAAATAGGACTGTGGGTATAGCTCGGAGGTAGAATGCCACTGGATTCAAGCCTCAGTACCGAAAAAATAAAATATAACAAAAAAGGGCATATGACCTGAGTGAGAAAACTACATAATTTCATCGATGGGATAGACCAAGACCTACAAGAATGCAAAGACATAATCATTCTTAGATAGGAAAAATAATGTTGTTAAAATGTCAGCTTCTTCCTAATATCACATTACCCTAATGCAATTTCATACAATGTCAGTAGCACTTTGAGAATTTTTTTTTTTTAATCTCAAAGCTTTGGTATTTGGTAAAAATACCCAAGAGGAGCCACAAAAAAAGATCCCAGCAATGAATGAAAAAGCAATTGTAAACAAACCAGTATAAAATCCACAGAGAAAGTATGAAAATCAGATGAATTCAAAGAGGGGGACTAGCTAGGCATGGTGGCCCAGACCTCTCCCAGTGCTTGGGCAGAGGAAGACAGAAAAGACCATGTGTAAAAGAGGTCAGGCATGCTGGTACACTGTAATCCCAGCACTTGGAAGGCTGAGACAGGAAGATCACAGGTTCGAGGACAGCCTCAGCAAGTAGTGAGACTCATCAATCCAGCGAGACCCTGTTTCAAAATAAAACTAGTAGAGCCAGGTTTGGTGGCGCATGCTTATAATCTCAGTACTTGGGAGTCTGAGACCGGAGGATCCAGGTTCAGTGGCCAGCCTCAGCTACTTAGTGAGGCCCTCTGCAACTTAGTGAGGCCCTGTTTCAAAATAAAGAATGAAAAATAGAATGCCCCTGGGTTCAATCCCCAGTATCACAAAAATAAAATAAAATAGTGCTGTGGTTTTAGCTCAGAGGTAGAGTGTCCCTGGTTTCAATCCCCAGTAACACACACACACACACACACACACACACACACACACACACATATATAGGTACCCACAACACACAAAAGGTGAAAGAGAATACACGAATTCCCAAGCGAACCAGAAATCCAATCACCCATTATCGCCACCACCCTGCCTGTTGTCTGCTTAGGTTGTGGTTTTAAAATAAATTGGCGTGGAGGCACAGGCTTGTAATCCCAGCACTTTGGAGGCTGAGACAGAAGAATTACAGGTTCACGGCCAGCCTCAGTTACTTAGTGAGATCCTCCACAAGTTAGTGAGAATCTGTTTCCAAATAAGAAATAAAATCGGACTAGGGGTGTAGCTCAAAGGTAGAATGCCCCTGGGCTTAATCCTCAGTGCCATTAAATAAATAAATAAACAAACAAACTAACTAACTAAATTGCTGCTTGTTATTGGTAGTATTTGAAATGCTGATTAGCAGATGTTATAACAGATTTTGAGTTGTTTTTTATCCTTAAACCTTTAGAGACTTAGCTATAAATAGGATAACTACAAGACTCCCAGGGAGAAATTAGTCTCTAGAGAGAGCACTGGTCATAATTTCCTCAAATTGCCAAGTAACCTAAAAAGCCCAGGGCAAAGATTAGGTTCATAAAACCGGATATTTTGTCTTTACAAGGCAATGACCAATGACTCTGACTTTTTGACACAGAGATTACTGAGAGACAGATTTATTTATTTATTTATTTATTTATTTATTTATTTTGTATTTATTTATTTATTTATTTTGTATTGCAGATTGAACCTAAAGATGCTTTACCACTGAGCTACATCCTGGCCATTTTAATTTTTTATTTTGAAACAGGAACTCCCTAAATTGCTCAGGCTGGCCTCAAATTTATGGTTCTCCTGCCTCAGTCTCCCAGTATCTGGGATTGTAGGCGTGAAGCACTGAGCCTGGCTGATGAATATATTTTAGATTTTGCCCTTAAGTAAAATATAGTTCTCTATACATTTTCCTCTGTTCCTCTTCCTCACCTCCCTCCCATATACACAACTAAAAAGTTTCAGAGAGAAAGATATTCTTACTTTTTTTTTTTTTGGTCCTGTGGCTTGAACCCAGGAGCATTCTTCCTCTGAGCTACACCCCCAGCCCTTTATATTTTGTATTTGGAAACAGGGTCTTACTAAGTTGCTAAGAGTTTTGATATGTTACTGCATGCTGGCCTCAAACCTGCCATCCTCTTGTCTTGGCCTCCCGAGTACTGGGATTACAGGTATATGCCACTAAACCAGCCCCAGCCCTCTATTTTACTTTGAGACAGGGTCTCTAAATTGCTTGCCTAGGCTAGCCTCAAAATTCATGATCCTTGTGCCTCAGCCTCTTAAGTAGCTGGAATTACAGGTATGCACCACCATACCTGGCTATGTTTGTTTGTTTTTTCTTTTCTTTTTTTTTTTTTTTTTTTGCGGTACTGGGGATTGAACTCAGGGGCATTCTACCTCCGAGCTATACCCCCAGCCCTATTTTTTTTTTATTCTTTATTTTGAAACCGAGTCTCACTAAGTTGCGGAGGGCCTCACTAGGTAGCTGAGGCTGGCCGCGAACCCGGATCCTCCGGTCTCAGCCTCCCGAATGCTGGGATTACAAGCGTGCGCCACCACGCCCGGCTTTGTTTTTTCTTTTCTAAGCAAGAAGTTTTGCACAATCCCTGGCACAAACAGAAAGAAAGAAAGAAAGAAGGAAGGAGAAAAAGCAGGTTTTTTGTTTTTTTTTTTTGTTTTGTTTTGTTTTTTTTTTTGGTGGCACTGTGTTCCTCCTGTCTCAGCCTCCCAAGTCCTGGGATTACAAGCATGCACCACCATGCCTGGCATAAACCAGGTTTTATTTGAAAAAAAAAAACCATTGTGACACAGTAAGAAATATATATATTATATATATATATATATATATATATATATATATATATATATATATATATATACATATACATGATTCTATATATATGGGCCCACACAGTGTTGCACACCTGTAATCCCAGTACTTGGGTGACTGAGGCAGGTGGGTTGCAAGTTTGAGGCCAGTCTCAGCAACTTGGCAAGATCCTGTTTCTAAATAAAAAATAAAAAGGGCTTAAGTTCTTGGGAGGCTGAGACAGGAGGAACACAGGTTCAAGGTCAGTGTGTAGTAATTTAGTGAGACCTTGTTTCAAAATAAATAAATAAACAAATAAGACTGCTGTAGAATACCCCTGGATTTGGTCACCAGTATTGAAAAAAAAAAAAAAATGGACTGGAGGTGTAGCTCAGTTTTGTTTTTTTGTTTTTTTCTTTTTTTCTTTTTTCTTTTCTTTTTTTTGGTCTCTGTCCCTAGTTCCTGGCATAGAGCTTCTGGTGGTGCACACCTATAATCCCAGGACTTGGTAGGCTGAGCAGGTTGCAGGTTGGAAGACAGCCTCAACAAGTAGTGAGACTCTCAGTGAGACCCTGTTTCAAAACAAAAAAGTAAAAAGGGCTGGAGGTATAGCTTGAAAATAAAATGCCCCTGGGTTCAATCTCTAAATAAATAAATAAAATAAAACCTTTGTAACTTTTTGGATGATGGGTATAAAGAGAACATTTTTTATTATAACATATGGTTTTTGTTCTTTTTTTTTTTTCCTTGCAGTAATGGGGATGGAACCCAGGGGCATTCTACCTCTGAGCCACACCCTCAGTCCTATTTTTTATTCTTTATTTTGAAACAAGGTCTCACTAAGTTACAAAGGGCCTCACTAAGTAGCTGAGGCTGGCTGAGAACCCAGATCCTCCGGTCTCAGCCTCCCAAGTACTGGGATTACAAGGGTGTACCAAGAAGCCTGGCTGTCCCCAGTTCTTGAAAGAGCTCAAAAGTAATAACGATGGAAGAGAGTGTCTTTTGTTGTTCATAACAAGCCCCTTTCAACCAGATACCTCAGTTTATACTAATGAGACAGCTTTTGTTGCACCTCTTAGGATGTATGTGTGTATTTTTTTTTGTTTGTTTTCTTTTTTTGCGGTACTGGGGATTGGGCTCGGGCATTCTACCTCCAAGCTACACCCCCAGCCCTAATTTTTATTCTTTGTTTTGAAACAGGGTCTCACTAAGTTTCGGAGTGCCTAACTAGGTAGCTGAGGCTGACCACGAACCCAGATCCTCTGATCTCAGCCTCCCAAATGCTGGGATTACAAGTGTGCACCACCATACCTGGCTTGTGTGTGTATTGCAAATGGGCCAGGCATAGTGACATATGCCTATAATTCCAATATTTGGGAGGCTGAGACAGGAGGATAGTAGGTCTGAGGCCATCCTCAGCAATTTAGCAAGACCCTCAACAACTTAGTGAGACCGTGTTTCGAAATAAAAAAAAAAATAGGGCTGGTGGTGTAGCTTGGAGGTAGTTTGCTCCTGGGTTCAATCCTCAGTACCAAAACATTAAAAATGAAAGAAAAAAAAAAAAAAGAACAAAAGGAGAGTTGCAATTGAGTAGACAAATTCAAGATAGCTCTAGAACAGTGTTCCAAAGGACGCGTGGAAAGTGGTAACTCACATAGGCAAGTGGTGCTGACTTATGATAAAGTGAAAAAAATCTGTTTGTAAACCAGGTGTGGTGGCGCATGCTTATAATCCCAGTACTTGGGAGGCTGAGACAGGAGGATCTCAGGTTGACGGCCAACTTCAAGTACTTAGTGAAGCCCTCTGCAACTTAGTGAGACCCTGTTTCATAATAAAGAATAAAAAATAGGACTGGGGGTGTAGCTCAGAGGTAGAATGGTTATAGCTCAGAGGTTACAGTTCAATCCCCAGTAACGCAAAAAAAAAAAAAAAATCATTTTGTAGGAATTCAATATTGAGTTTGGGACAGAAGGAAGGCTACATGATAGAAACTATGTGACTAGTATAAGATAAAAGAATATATATCCGTGATAAAAGGGTCCATAACACAAGAGTCTCAACAGGCATCTTGAATGTTAATCTGGACACGATGTCATTCTCTGGTCATTCTGGCTGCCTGCCAAAGATCAAGGTACTAGAAGTTTACATTCCAAGGCAGCAGTTTGAGATGTGCATAAGTCCTATTGAAATGCTCTCAATGAGCCGGGTGTGGTGGCGCACGCTTGTAATCCCAGTACTTGGGAGGCTGAGACCAGAGGATCCGGGTTTGCAGCCATCCTTAGCTATTTAGTGAGGTCCTCTGCAACTTAGTGAGACCCTGTTTCCAAATAAAGAATAAAAAATAGGTCTGGGGGTATAGCTCGGAGGTAGAATGCCCCTGGGTTCCATCCCAGTACTGCAAAAAATAAATAAATAAATGCTCTCAATGTTGCTTTCATCATAATTTTCCTTTTATTTTCATGCCCCAAACCCAGACCTCCCAGGAAGGGAGAGTGGATAGAGATTGACTGAATTGCCAGTGGCTAATTATTTCATCAGTCATACCTATAAAATGAAGCCTCCATAAATAACCTAAACTGCAGGGTTCAGAAAGCTCCTGGTTGGTAAATGAATTCACATTTTGGCAGATGGCATGTCTGAAGAGGGCCTGTGCTGTAGTTTGAATGTCTTCTAAAAGTTCTTGTGTTGGAAACTTAATTCCCAAATCTTAATGTTAATAAATATGGAGGTAAGGTCTTTTGGAGGTGTTTTAGGTAGCTTAATGTTGTTGGGACCAAAATACCTGATAAGGACATAATTCAGAGGAGGAAAGTTTTATTTGGCTTACCGTTTCAGAGGTTCCGTTCATGGGTGGCTGCTTCAAGGCCCAAATATGTCAATAGGGCATGGCAGAGGAAAGCTGCTCAGCTCCTGCCAGCCAGGAAGCAGGGTGGGGTTGGGGGGACAGGGACAGGTGTAGTCCTCTAGGCCACATCCACAGTGACCCATTTCCTCCAGCCATGCCTTACCTCTGGATTTTGCTGCATTTAAGACCAGGCTTTCAACACATGAGCTTTTGGGGGACATTCCAGGTCCAAACCCTAAAAGGAGGTAATTAGGATTAGACGAGGCCATGAGGGTGGGGCTCCCATAATGGCACTGGTGTCTTTATATGAGGAGGAAGAGAGAGCTAAGCTCCAAACTTTCTCTGTCTCACTATATGATGTCATCTCCCACCTTATGACACAGCCAGAAGGCCCTAGACCTTCAGCTAAATAAACCTCTCTTGTTTTTGTTCTTTTTTTTTTTTTAATATATATACTGGGGATTGAACACAGGGATACCTCTAAGCTACACCCCCCCAGCCCTATTTTATTTTTTATTTTGAAACAGGGTCTTGCTAGCTGCTGAGGTTGGTTTCAAACCTGCAATCCTCCTGTCTCAGCCTCCCAAGTACTGGGATTAGAGATGTGCACCACTGCACCCACCAGAACCTCTATTCTTTTTTTTTTTTTTTTTTTGCGGTAATGGGGATTGAACTCAGGGGCATTCTACCTCCGAGCTATACCCCCAGCCCTATTTTTTATTCTTTATTTTGAAACTGAGTCTCACTAAGTTGCAGAGTGCCTCACTAGGTAGCTGAGGCTGGCCGTGAACCCAGATCCTCTGGTCTCAGCCTCCCAAATGCTGGGATTACAAGCGTGCGCCACCACGCCCGGCTCAGAACCTCTATTCTTTTTTTTTTTTTTTTTGTGGTTCTGGGAATTGAACTCAGGAGCATTCTACCTCCGAGCTACACCCCCAGCCTTATTTTTTATTCTTTTCATTTTGAAACCAGGTCTCACTAAGTTGCAGAATGCCTCACTAGGTAGCTGAGGCTGGCTGCGAACCCAGATCCTCCGGTTTCAGCCTCCCAAATGCTGGGATTACAAGTGTGTGCCACCATGCCCGACTTCCTCTATTGTTTTTAATTACTCAATCTCAGGTGTTTTGTTACAACAACAGAAAGTGAACTAAGACAGCATGAAAAATCTGAACCCAACCCTCTCCCATATACCTTGCCCTATATATCTCTTCCATTTGACTGTTTTTTTTTTTTTTTTTTGGTGGTACTGGGGATTGAACTCAGGGGCATTCTACTTCCGAGCTATACCCCCAGCCATATTTTTTATTCTTTATTTTGAATCTGAGTCTCACTAAGTTGCGGGGTGCCTCACTAGGTAGCTGAGGCTGGCCGCGAACCCGGATCCTCCGGTTTTAGCCTCCCAAATGCTGGGATTACAAGCTTGTGCCACCACGCCCGGCTGAGTTGTATCCTTTACAGTAAACATAAGTAAATATATCCCTGGGTTGTGAGTCACTCCAGCACATGAGCAAACCTAAGGAGAGAGTCACAGTTTATGTCTGGGTGTTCAGAAGTACTGCCAATAACCTAGGACTTGCCAGTCAGAAGTGGTGGCAGTCTTGTGCTATGAGCTAATAACCAGTAGGTTCTGATACTGACTTCAGGTAGAGTTTGAATTGAATTGAATTATAGAACACCCAGTTGGTGTCAGAAGAGTTGGAAAATTGCATAATGTGAAGAAAAACCTGATACATTTGGTATCAGAAGTGTTTGGTGAGAAGCCTGGGGGACCTAGCTCAGTGTTAGAAGGCAATGTACTAGGTCCTGGATTCAATCCTCAGCACCAAAAAGAAAAAAGGTATAATGTAAATGTATAGGAAAATAGTTAAGTTTTCCTTTTACATTTTCTGCATACAAAATCAATGCACAGAGCTGGGCACGGTGTCGTGCACCTTTAATACCAGCTCTCCAGAAAGCTGAGGCAGGAGGATCACTTGAGCCCAGTTTAGGGCAGACATAGTGAGACCTTGTATTGAAAGGGAAGAAAAAAAAAGAAGGTGGAGGAAGAGAGGAAGAAGAGGTAGAGGAGAAGTATACAGATCATGAATGAATGTATAGCTCAATGAAGAATCCCAAAGTGAACTCATCTGCATAACCCATCACTTGGGTGAAAAATAAAACATTACCAGTATCTCAGAAACCTTCCAAATGCCTATTCTTTTACCAACCCTTTTAAATTTACCAACCCTTTTAAATATGTCTTTTTGAATAAGTAATAGAGGTGATATATTAAATTATTTAGATTATTAGGTTATTGTTCGGCAAAACATTTGGTCCCCACAAATCCATGTTGAGACTGTTTATCCTACCACATTGATCCTGTGCTTGGATATCTTCTTTGACCAATGGAATATGGGCAATATGGGCAGTAGCAAAAGTAAGTAGCAAAGTGCTAATTCTGAGCAGTTAAGAGGCACTACATGTTTCTGACCTCTGACACAAGGAAAATGTGCCCGAGGTAGCCACTGTGACTTTATCTTGAAGTCCAAACTAAGATACATAAAACAAACTGAATTAACATGTATCCTGGCCAGGCGCAGTATAATCCCATTACTTGGGAGGCTGAGACAGTAGGATCACAGGTTCAAGGCCAGCCTCAGCAACTTAGTGAGACCCTGTTTCAAAATAAAAAATAAAGCTGGGCATGGTGGCGCACGCTTGTAATTCCAGTACTTGGGAGGCTGAGACCAGAGGATCCGGTTTCATGGCCAGCCTCAGCTACTTAGTGAGGCTCTCTGCAACTTAATGAGACCCTGTTTCAAAATAAAAAATAAAAAATAGGGCTAGGGGTATAGCTCAGAGGTAGAATGCCCATGGGTTCAATCCCCAGTACTGCAAAAAAATAAAAAAATTGCCGGGTGTGGTGGCGCACGCTTGTAATCCCAGCATTCGGGAGGCTGAGACCGGAGGATCCGGGTTCACAGCCAGCCTCAGCTACCTAGTGAGGCACTCCGAAACTTAGTGAGACTCGGTTTCAAAATAAAGAATAAAAAATAGGGCTGGGGGTGTAGCTCAGAGGTAGAATGCCCCTGAGTTCAATCCCCAGTACCGCAAAAAAAAAAAAAAAAAAAAAAATTAAAAGGGCTAGAGATGTAGCTCAGAGGTAGAATGCCTCTGAGTTCACTCCCAGTACCACAAAAAATAAAAATAAAATAAGCATCCTGAACTAGATTTGCTCCAGGTGTCCCATATACTTTCCAGAGAGAAAATGAATGCTTTTGTATACACATTGAGATTTTGTTGGCTACACAGCAAAAGCTGACTAATATAATAATTATCTGGAAAATCTCACTAAAGCCCAAGTGTATAAATTCAGGATATTACTCTGCAAATTCATGTAATACTTTGTTTGCTTCAAATATAGGATTATTATTACTATCATCATTATTATTATTAGGTATTAGAAATTGAACACAGGGGCATTCTACCTCCAAGCTACACCCCCAGCCATTTTTATTTTTTATTTTGAAGCAGGGTCTTGCTAAATTGGTAAGATTCTCATAAAGTTGTTGAGGCTGCCCTCAAATTTACAATCCTCCTGGCTCAGCTTCTCAAGTATTGCGATTGCAGGAGTGCACCACCATGCCTGGCGAGGATTATTATTAACTGTAGGGTAATATTATTTAACTCTGACACATATTCAACTAGAAACTTCCTGGTCACTTCCTTAATCTATTTCAAGACATTGCTATTTTTAAGTCAAGGAAACCAGACAGCTTTTCATTCATTTAGTAAATTTTTCAGAAGGCAACTGTGTATCTTTTTTTTTTTTTTTTTTTTTTTTGTGGTACTGGGGATTGAACCCAGGGACGTTCTACCTACAAGTTATACCCCCAGTCCTATTTATTATTCTTTATTTTGAAACAGTGTCTCACTAAGTTGCAGAGGGCCTCACTAAGCAGCTGAGCCTGGCCACAAACCCAGATCCTCCTGTCTCAGCCTCCCAAGTACTGGGATTAGAAGCGTGCGCCACCACGCCCAGCTTGAAATTTCATTTTATATAGAAAAATGAGATAAAATGTCGCTTATGCCAGGCATGGTGATGCACGCTTGTAATCCCAGTACTTGGGAGGCTGAGACAGGAGGATCTGGGTTCACGGCCAGCCTCAACTACTTAGTGAGGCCCTCCGCAACTTAGCGAGACCCTGTTTCAAAAATAAAGAATAAGAAATAGGATTGGGAGTGTAGCTCGTAGGTAGAATGTCCCTGAGTTCAATCCTCAGTACCGCAAAAAAAAAAAAAAAAAAAAAATTTCAGTCGACCTGTGGAAGTGATTTATATTACTATTATTTTTTATAGTGCTGGGGATTGAAACCAGAGTCTCATATATGCTAGGCAAGTATACTACCACTGAGCTGCATCCCCAATCTTAAATTTGAATTTCATATTTTCATGGAGAATTGAACAAAGCCCCCTCTCTTCTATAATGAGACTCTAAAGTATTCTAAGAATGTTCATTTCTAAAGGACCTCAGCTGTCAAGGGCATGAACCTAACCAAGCTAAAGTTCATTCAGTTCAGTCCATTGCACAAACATTTATTGAGTGTGCTTTTCACGCTCCAGCTTGCTCTGTGACCCCTAAGAGAAGCAAGACTCAGTGAGATCACAGTCATGTAAATAAAACTGGCCAGAGAACTGGTGAACTGGCTCCTCATCTTGGTGGCCCTGTATGTGGGTATCAAATACTATCGTTCTTCCTCATAAAACTTATTGGGTGTTAAAAAACCAGTGTCACTAGGTGTGGTAGCAGATGCTTGTAATCCCAGTACTTGGGAGGCTGGAAAAGGAGGATCACAGGTTTAAAGTCAGCCCCAGCAATTTAGTGAGGCCCTCATCAACTTAGCAAGACCCTGTTTCCAAATAAAAAATAAAAGAGTTGGGGGTGTAGCCTGGTAGAATCTTCCTAGTTCAATTCCCAGCACCAAAATAAATAAATAAATAAATAAATAAATAAATAAATAAATAAATAAATAAATAAATAAATCCGGGTGTGGTGATGCATGCTTGTAATCCCAGTACTTGGGAGGCTGAGACAGGAGGATCTGAGTTCACGGCCAGCCTCAGCTACTTAGTGAGGCCCCCTGCAACTTATTGAGACTCTGTTTCAAAATAAAGAACAGGATATTGCTAAACACTGAGGGGTTGCTAAATTGCTGAGGCTGGCCTCGAATCTGTCATCCTCCTGTCTCAGCTTCCCGAATATGGGATTACAGGCGTGTGCCACAATGCCTGACTCTTGCTTGATTTTAACTTATAGTTTGCTATATCAGTTCAGAGAAACTAGCTGGGAGTTTGAATTAAAGAAATGATGGTGAAATCTCTAAGAGTTAGGGTGTTGAGATGTGTGATAATCTGATTCAGGATTTTTAAGAAAAATCTACTGATAAATTACCCATGTGTGTGTGTGTGTAGGGGGTGGGTGTGCTGGGGATTGAACCCAGGGGCATTCTACCTCTGAGCTATATCCTCAGCTCTATATTATCATTCTTCATGTTTGAAATAGGATCTCGCTAAGTTGTGGAGGGCCTAAGTTGCCGAGGCTGGCCACGAACCTGAGATTCTTCTGTCTCAGCCTCCCGATTACTGGGATTACAAGCATGCACCACCACGCCCGGCTGAAAATCCTCTTAAATTTATCAGCCTACTTTCTCCTTCCTTTTTTCCTTTCTCCCTTCCTTCCTTCCTTCCTTCCTTCCTTCCTTCCTTCCTTCCTTCCTTCCTTCCTTCCTTCCTTCATGGTACTAGGGATTGAGACTGTGGGCACTCTACCTCTGAGCTCTACACCCAGTCCTATTTTATTTTTAGTATGAAACAGGACCTCACTAGGTTGTTGAGAGTCTTGCTACATTGCTGAGACTGTCCTTGAACCTGCAATCCTCCTATCTCATCCTCCCTTGTACTGGGATTATAAGCAAATACTACCATGCCTGGCTCGGCCACTTTATTTCTAGAATAAATTCAGGAGGATAAAATACTTAGTCTTGCCGGGCGTGGTGGCGCACGCTTGTAATCTCAGCATTCGGGAGACTGAGACCGGAGGATCCGGGTTCGCGGCCAGCCTCAGCTACCTAGTGAGGCACTCCGCAACTTAGTGAGACTCGGTTTCAAAATAAAGAATAAAAAGTAGGGCTGGGGGTCTAGCTCGGAGGCAGAACGCCCCTGACTTCAATCCCCAGTACTGCAAAAAAACAACAAAAATACTTAGTCTTTTTAAATAAATAATTTATGATTTCACAATGATTATATTAAATGTTATTAAATTATGTATGTGACATTATGCACATAATATATATGTATATTATATATATGTATATTATATATATGTATTAGGGATTGAATTCAGGGGCATTCTGCCTCCAAGCAACACACCAAAAGTGTTACAGTTGTAATGGCATTGGAGGCTCTTTTCCTTGACTCAAAGAAAATAAATTGAATTGAAAAATTGAAACTAACAGACGGCTTGTTTGTAGCATTAACGAAAACCTTTATTACAAAGTCAGTAGGAAATAGAAAGGGAAGAGAAGAAAAGCAGTGTGCCTGGAAGGCCACTGGAGAGCCTGAAAGTGGAACTCTGCCCCCCTCCCCCAGCCTTTAAATATAGTTTTCGTAGTGGCATGTTATCAGCATTACCAAGGCAACAGGCTAGTAACTTATTCTTTAGGCAGGTGGTGCCTCCTTGTCTCCTCTGGACAGTGTGCTTACTAAGTGTAGGAGTCGATAATCAACCTTGCTTTTACACCTATTGTATTGGGCTATACTGGTTGCTTATCAACTATGGGAGCTTTGAAGCAGCATACAAAGTTTACCTTTCTGGGTCCCAAAGAATAGGAGGGAAATAGAGGCACAAAGTACAGCCAGTGTAGCTGCGTGTGACCTTTAAGAGCAAGGCATAAGGCTTTTGCTATCTTTATGGCTCTGAAGTGAGCCAGGAAGAGTCACTGTGATCTTAGGGTTTTCAATTGTCTCAACATATTTTTAAGGCTTTACTATGGGTAAACATTAGGACAAAGGGGAGAGATAGCTCTGAGGAGCAAGAGCAAAGCAGCCGGCTCTCCCTGCCTGAGTGCCTACACAGCACCCACTCTGACTGCTTTTAACATTTTGGAAATTAATACTGGAGCAATTTTCCAATACTGTCACAAAAGCAAACTATTTTTATTTTTTGTGGTATTTGGGATGGAACCCAGGGGCATTCTACCTCTGAACTATACCCTCAGCCCTTTTTTATTATTTTATTTTGAACAGTCTCACTAAGTTACGGAGGGCTTTGTATTGCTGAGGCTGGCCGCAAAGCTGCAATCCTCCTGTCTCAGCCTCCCAAGGACTGGGGATTATAAGCGTGTGCCACCACATGTGGCTCCCTTTTTATTTTTATTTTGATATAAGGTCTCACGAAATTGCTAAGATTGGCCTCTAACCTGCGATCTGCCTATCTCAGCCTCCCAAGTACTAGGATTATAGGCATGCACCACCACGCCTGGCTCAAAATTTTTCATTTAAAATAGCTCAGCTGGGCATGGTGGCACATGCCTGTAAGCCCAGTAGGTGGGAGGCTGAAACAGACAGGAGGATCACAGTTTTGATGTCAGCCTCAGCATCTTCTCAAGGCTCTTGGCAATTTAGCGAGACCCTGTTTGAAGTAAAAAATAATATAGGGCTGGGGGTCTAGCACAGAGGTTGAACTCCCCTGGTGTCCATCCCCAGTAGCATAAAACAAAAAACAACAACTCAGGGACAAGTGTGGTGGTGTGGTGGTGTGGTGGTGCATGTAATTCCAGAATTTGGGAGGCTAAAAACAGGAGGATTGTAGGTTTGAGGCCAGCCTTAGCAACCTAGTGAGACTCTGTTTCAAAACAAAAAATAAAATAAGGCTGGGGGTGTAACTCAGAGGTAGAATACCCCTGGGTTCTAATCCCAGTACAAAAACAAACAAAACAACAACAACAATAATAACAACAACAGCCAGGCGTGGTGGCGCACGCTTGTAATCCCAGCATTCGGGAGGCTGAGACCGGAGGATCCAGGTTCGCGGCCAGCCTCAGCTACCTAGTGAGGCACTCCGCAACTTAGTGAGACTCGGTTTCAAAATAAAGAATAAAAAAATAGGGCTGGGGGTATAGCTCGGAGGTAGAATGCCCCTGAGTTCAATCCCCAGTACTGAAAATAATAATAATAATAATAATAATAATAATAATAACAACAACAACAAAAAACCCCTCAGCATTTTGGGTTGACTTTGAATTGGAGATGTAGCGTTGTATGCACAAGGCCCTGGGTAAATCCCTAGCTCTGCAAAAAAGAAAAAACAAAAACCCTCAACTCAATATTTTAGAGGATTATTAGAAACAGATATACAAGCATAATTATAAAACCACTTAACATGCTATAATGTAGGTATAAAGTAGAAAATAGGGAAAAGAAAAACCAATTCTTCCAGAGAGTCAGGACAGAAAACAGTTTGACTCAAGATTCTAACTGAGGAACGTCATGGAAATGGCATAGCATGTTTGAATTCCCAGGAGTATAGGGTACGTTCAGGATTGTGACATGTTCTGTATACCATATACATGAATGAGTTTAAACTTACCTGATAGATGTTAAAGAAAAATTACTCAATGATGTTTGCTAAAATACAGTATAAGATGGATGCAACTGAAGCTATTAAGTAGATATCGGCTAGGATATGTGTACGACTCTCTACATACCTATGATATCAATTTTTATAAACATGATGAATCAGACTTTATTCGGGACCATCATGATGGGTATAGGGACAACGACAGTGGGATTTTACAGTGGGGAAGGGAGATTGGGCTCACCTCTGAACACAGTGTGAACAAGTGGAAATTTATAGCTAAAGAACAGGGTGAAGGTCAGTGGTTCATTGAAAGAAAACATGAGTAAAGAAGATTCTGGTTGCTGGGCATGATGGCTCACGCTTGTAATCCCAGCATTCGGGAGGCTGAGACCGGAGGATCCGGGTTCACGGCCAGCCTCAGCTACCTAGTGAGGCATTCCGCAACTTAGTGAGACCCTGTTTTAAAATAAAGAATAAAAAATAAGGCTGGGGGTATAGCTCGGAGGTAGAATGCTCCTGAGTTCAATCCCCAGTACCGCAAAAAAAAAAAAAAAAAAAAAAAAGAAGAAGATTCTGGTTAAACAACCTAATAACAGGATTCTAACTGAAGACAGGCCAGGGTGAGCAGATATCACCTGTGGGATGGTAGAGGATGAGAAACTGATCATATAGAGAGGGTGGGGAAGTTCTTACTAAAGGACTTAGCAGAGTTCTCACTAAAATTGGACTTTTGCTGGACTTGGTAATGAAGGCCTGTAATCCTAGTGATGAGGTAGAATAGGAAGGAATAAAATTTAGGTAGGAAGGAGACACTGGGAGGAAAAAGAAAAAGTATGGTTTTAAAATCTGGAGAGTTTTGCTGGGCGTGGTGGTGCACGCTTGTAATCCCAGCATTCGGGAGGCTGAGACCAGAGGATCTGGGTTCGCGGCCAGCCTCAGCTACCTAGTGAGGCACTCTGCAACTTAGTGAGACTCGGTTTCAAAATAAAGAATAAAAAATAGGGCTGAGGGTATAGCTCGGAGGTAGAATGCCCCTGAGTTCAATCCCCAGTACCCCCCCCCCAAAAAAAAATCTGGAGAGTTTTAAGCTAACTCCACCCCTTGGAGGTCCCACACCCTAATCCCCCGGAAGCCCTGTCCTCACCGGAAATCCTTTGGGACAAAGGCCAGACTTCAGTGACCTCCCATCTTGGAAACCTGAGAAAGGAGGAGGATCCAACTTGGAACGCCTACCTATCAACTGCCAATACCTGAGAAACGAGGAGGTCCAGACTGCTTCTGTGCCCGCCCCTCTTGAAAGTTTATAAAAAAAGGGCCGCTTCCTCTCTTCCGGCCTCTTTGCCTGCATGGCTGGGAAGATCTCCTCTTCTCTGTTTTCCCCGAGTCCCTTGTTTCCCTGAATAAATACCTGCCTTTTGTCCCCTACTGGCATGTGTTAAAATTCTTTTTATCACCGAGGCCAAGGACCCACGAGTGGGACTGCGTTATCCCACGACACTAGTACTTGGGAGGCTGAGACAGGAGGATCACAAGTTCGCAACCAGTTTCAGTAATTTAGCAAGGCCCTCTGCAACTTAGTAAGACTCTATTACTCTATTTCAAAATAAAAAATAAAATAGGGAGCCAGGCATGGTGGCGCATGCTTGTAATCCCAGTACTTGGGAGGCTGAGACAGCAGGATCCCGGTTCGAGACCAGCCTCAGCTACTCAGTGAGGCTCTCTGCAACTTAGTGAGACCCTGTTTCAAAATAAAGAATAAAAAAATAGGACTAGGGGTGTAGCTCAGAGGTAGAATGCCCCTGGGTACCAAGATAAATAAATAAATTAATTAATTAAAAAAAATAAAATAGGGCTGTGGATGTAGCTCAGGGGTAGAACATCTCTGAGTTCAATCCCCAGGACCACCAATAAATAAGTACATGAAAATTAACAACAACAACAAATAGAGTGTGTGCGTGTGTGTGTATTGAGCCCAGGGCCATTCTACCTCTGAGCCACACCCCCAGCCCTATTTTTTATTTATTTATTTATTTTTTTGTGGTACTGGGGATTGAACCCAGGGGCATTCTACCTCTGAGCTAGACCCCCAGCCCTATTTTTGATTCTTTATTTTGAAACCGAGTCTCACTAAGTTGCGGAGTGCCTCACTAGGTAGCTGAGGCTGGCCGCGAACCCGGATCCTCTGGTCTCAGCCTTCCAAATGCTGGGATTACAAGCATGTGCCACCACGCCCGGCTCCCAGCCCTATTTTTTATTTTTATTTTGAAACAGGGTCTCACTAGGTTGATGAGAATCTCACTACTTGCTGAGGCTGTCCTCAAACCTGTCATCCTCTTGTGTCAGCCTTCCAAGTCCTGGTATTGCAAGCATTTGCCACCACACTGGGCTGAAAACTGGATTTTATAAGGACGTGTACAGATGATTCTAAGAAAAGGTTCAGAAGCCTGACTAAAGCTTGGCCAAGACAAGAATCTTTTCCAAAGGCACAAAGGCTTGGTAAGTGGGGTGACATAATCAGATTTGTAGGAGAGAGATAACTTTCTAGAAGTAGAAGAGAGAATATAGAAGAATAAACAGAGACAATGTCAAGTGTTCAGATAACACTAAGGGAAGAGAGAGAGGCATGAACTTGGACATAATTTATGACATAAAATGAAGTAGATTTGGTGACTCCAAAAGTAGGGGAAGGAAAGGAGTCCTGGATGACTTAAAAGCCACAAATTCTAGAGACCAGTGGCTAGTAATACCATAATCACAATAGGGTCTGTTGGCAATAGGGTCTGTTGAGGTCATGAAGGGAAAGATAATACGTTTCTGTAACATACCTGTGGCTGTTCAGCTTGTCTTACTTTAGGAGTTGGTGACATAGATGCAGCTGAAGCAGTTAAAGGGGATATCAGCTAGCGAGTATGTACACACACTTTACATCACTATATCAATTTCTACAAGCATGATGAATCAAAACCTCAAAATTTTGCATATAGTTCTAGGGGAGCTCCTGAAGCTTCCATCTATGATAAGAGATCCAATGGATTGCAGTTTAGGAATCCCTGGAGGCAACACAAGAAGTTCCCAGGGATTTTTTTTTTTTTTCCTTTTTCAGTACTAGGGATTGCAGCGTCCTTAGCCCTTTTTATTTTATTTTGAGACAGAGTCTCACTAGGTTACCTAGGCTAGTGTCTAACGTGTAATACTCCTGCCTCAGCCTCCCCAGTAGCTGGGACAGGTATGTACCTGGGAACGTATGCTTCAGGGAACAGTCTTAGAAATATTTAATGGGTTAGAGCAAAACTGTAAAACTTACAAATCTAAATATGGAGCAAATTGTTAGGATGCATTTTGGAAATAAATAAGACAGTGATATTCACCATGCTTAAAAACAGTGCACATAATTTTTTAGAATTATCAACTGTCTAGCCATTTGTTCATTTGTTCATCCCATTTATGCAATAGCATTACTAATGGTGGACACTGTTTCATAAGTACCTATTTAATGAGAGACTACCATATGAAAGCCACTGCCTGGCCCTAAGAACACAGAGAAAAGTCTCCTAGTCTGCCCTCAAGGAGCTTAGAGTCCAGTTGTGTGAAACCTATAAGTAAACTTCAGTTGCAATAGTGAAATATGTGTTGAAAACTCTATTTGTCCAATGGGTAGTGAGAGACAAGAAAGAACACCAAATTGTGCCTAGGATTTGTCACAAAGGGGTTTAGAGAAAGCTTCTTGGAGGGAACAAATAGGATTTGTTCTAGAAGATTAGTTGGATTTAGTCTGGCAATGTTTCAATGTGATAAATAGCATGTGTGTTCTGAGACACACAGCACTTCAGAATGGTTTCAATGTAAAGTACAGGAAATGGAGAAAGAGTGGGTAGAAATAAGATTGAACAGGTAAGCAGGGGTAGGACAGTGGTCCAAAATGCAAATGATTCCAAAGACAGGCAGGTGACACTGTATTAAGAAACCTGGTTTGCATATAGGAATGTATCACTAAGAACCTCACATACAATTACAATGCACCACTAAAAAATTGAGAAAGAAACCTTGTTTAGGACAGCTTTGTGGAGTTTAGGGACAGTGATGAACTGGGGACCATATGACCAATGAAAAGGCATTCAAGTTTAATTATAAGAAAAACACAAGAAATTCCCACTATGCTAGTCAAACAAGAACAGCCAGTTGCATGACTGGTGGTTAAGTCAGAAAGGATCTTATGAAGCTGGGCGTGGTGGCACACGCTTGTAATCCCAGTACTTGGGAGGCTTAGACAGGAGGATTGCAGATTTGCAGCCAGCCTCAGCTACTTAGTGAGGCTCTCTGCAACTTAGTGAGACCCTGTTTCAAAAAAAAAGAATAATAAATAGGGCTGGGTTCAATCCCTGGAACCTGAGGGGCAGGGTGATCTTATAACATGTCTTTAGGCTGAAGCTGGGAAAGTAGTTCAGTGGTAGAGTGCTTGCCTAGAAGTCCTGGGTTCGAAGTACCAAAAATAATATCTTTGTGTGTGTGTGTGTGTGTGTGTGTGTGTGTGTGTGTGTGTTGCTAGGGATTGAACCCAGGGCAATCTACCTCTGTGCTACACCCCTAGCCTTATTTTATTTTTTATTTGGAAACAGGGTCTCACTGTTACTAAGGGCATTGCTAAGTTGCTGAGACTGGTTTCAAACCTTCGATCCTCCTATCTCAGCTTCCCAAGTACTGGGATTACGGGTATGCACCACCACTCCTGGCTAACCAAAAACATCTTAAGGGGTTCAGACTTTATACTAAGGGTAGTGGAGTGCCATTATGGGGATTTTAAATAGAGGAGTCGATAAACAGACTCTTATTTTATTCAAGTAAGACTGGTGGCATTATAGAGACTGGCTTAGGAAGGGACACGATTGAAGTTTGGGAAATGCAGGAATAATTGTAGGTATGAAGAGGAGTGGATACGGTAGAGAACTATGGAGCTAGAAGCAAAGGGCCTCAGTAAAGGATTAGAAGTGGGGAACAGAGAAGAGAAAAAAAATCATAAAACTCACTAGTCACAAAAAAGTGTCAAAATAATGACTTCTATTGGTTTGCTGAAGATGTTAAATGTTAAATTAAAATTAAGTCAAATCAACGGGCTCAATACTCAGTGATCTTCATCTTTTTTTTTTTTTTTTTTTTTTTTGCGGTACTGGGGATTGAACTCAGGGGCATTCTACCTCCGAGCTATACCCCCAGCCCTATTTTTCTTATTCTTTATTTTGAAACCGAGTCTCACTAAGTTGCAGATGGCCTCACTAGATAGCTGAGGCTGGCCGCGAACCCGGATCCTCCGGTCTCAGCCTCCCGAATGCTGGGATTACAAGCGTGCGCCACCACGCCCGGCGATCTTCATCTTTTTTGCAGTACTGAGGATGGAACCCAGGGGCATTCTATCTCTGAGCTACACTCCCAGTCCTATTTTTTATTCTTTATTTTGAAACAGGGTTTCACTAAGTTGCAGAGGGCCTAAGTAGCTGAGACTGGGCTCGAACCTGGATCCTCATATCTCAGCCTCCCAGATACTGGGATTACAAGCGTGTGCCACCATGCCTGGCGATCTTCATCATTTTTTTTTTTTTTTTTGCTGTACTGGGGATTGAACTCAGGGATGTTCTACCTTCGAGCTATACCCCAGCCCTATTTTTTATTCTTTATTTTGAAACCGGGTCTAAGTTGCGGAGGGCCTCACTAAGTAGCTGAGGCTGGCCTTGAACCCGGATCCTCCAGTCTCAGCCTCCCAAATGCTGGGATTACAAGCGTGTGCCACCACACTCGGCTGATCTTCATCTTTTTTATTCATTTTAAAATCTAGTATTAGTATACTAAGATTTTTCTCCTAGCAATCTGGTATTAAACTTCTGAGATTGCTGTAAATTATTTCCTTTCTTGGTTTCTCTTCCTCTTTCTTACTTCCTTTTTTTTTTTTTTTTTTCTTTATTTCTTCCAGTACTGGGGAGCATGCTAGGCTATAGTAGTAGGTAGCCACTTAATTTCCTAGGATGTAATCTTGTTTCCTTCTAATCCAATGTCTACAATGCCATTAGTTTACCTTTCATAAAAGCCTGATTACTTCTGTATGCCACTCCCATACCCTTAGAGCAAACCCATTAAATTTTATCTCAAGACAGTCTGGCTAACTGGCCTTGGCTAGCCTCAAATTTGCCATTCTCCTGCCTTAGTCTCCAGACTATCTGGGATTACATGTGGATGTCACCATGCTTGGCTTCTATTTTATTCTTAATATCCTATTGTGTTACTTGTATGCTAGCTTTTCTCATCAGAAGGTAGCTTTTTCACCAAGAGAACCATAGGGCCTCTGAAACATGGTCTCCCAAATTTTCTAAAATTTCCAAGTTGGTACTTACACATGTTATACACGAGCTATACCCCAGTCATTCTCCACTCCCCCCTCCCCACGGTGATAGAACCAAGGGACAGTTTACCTTCCAGCTACACCCCTAGCCCTATTTTATTTTTTATTTTGAAACAGGGTCTCTCTAAATTGCTGAAGCTAGCCTTGAACCTACAATCCTCCAGTGTTAGCCTCCCAAGCACTGGGGTTACAGGCTGGCGCCACCACTCCTGGCCTGTGAGTATATTTATTCAGTAGACATTAAGCATCAGAGTTAATTATTTCGCTTTCTTAAATGCTTCTTTTTATCATAGAGACGCTGTATGTTTTCATCTTATCTGAAATCTGCACAGGTACTGCATTTTTAATTTTAAAAGTTGACTTCCAGATATGTCACTTATAAAGACAAATAACTGGAAAGTTAGGGGTTCTAAATTCCGTGGCGGGGTGGGTGGGAAAAGAAGGCAAATAAATGCAAAATTTCTCTCCCGGGCCGGGTCCTGCCCAGGAGGCCGAGAGCCAGTTGGCGCAGGAGGCTCACTCCGTGCGCAGAAACCCAGCTCCAGGCCACCGGGCTTTGCGAGTTGGCGGCGGGGCTCTCAGCGGAAACTTTCCACGAACTGGCTCTCGCTGTGGCCGGACTGCAGAGCCGCGGCGTCCATCCGGAAAGGACCTGCTTGGCCGGGACTGGAAACAATTATCGCCGCTAAGGAGGCCTTTCCGCGGGGGAGGTACCAGGTCTGCGCACCCCGCGGCGGCGAGCCGGGGGCAGGCGCGTCCCCGCGCGTGCCCGCGCACCCCCGCGCCCGCGCGTCCCCGCCCCGCCCCCGCCCCCTCGGGCGCTCCGTAGCGTGACGTGCGCGGCGGCGGCCCGGGGAGGCGGCGGGGCGTCGGCCGCGAGCGGAGACCGGCCCGGCGTCTGTCCGAGCAGGAAGCGAGCCGTCGCCCGGCGGTCGTCGTCGCCGGTGCTGCGCGGGTCCGCGTTGTCGCCCTCTTCTCTCACCCTCGTCTCCTCACCCCGCCCCCAGCCTCGCCGGCGACAGGTAGCCGGGCCGCCGCGCACCTGCCTTCGCTCCCCACGGTGAGTGTCGCGGGGCCCTCGCGCTCCCCGGCCGGCCCGGCCCGCTGCGGAGCCGCCCCTCGCCGCCCCTCGCCGCCCCTCGCCGCCCCTCGCCGCCCCTCGCCGCCCCTCGCCGCCCCTCGCCGCCCCTCGCCGCCCCTCGCCGCCCGGGCCGGAGGCTGGGTCACCTCCCCAGACCCCTCCCCAGAACGCGCGCGGCCGCGACCCAGGTGATGCGAGGGCCGGGGCGGCTCGTTTCCACGGCGAGACAACGAGAGTTGTCTTTCTCGGGTTTATCATCACCAGGGTACCTTTGTGTTTTTTCCCTGGCTCCCAGATAGAAGCCGAACACTCAGTTGTCCGGCTCCCATTGGAACACTCCGTGAGAGTTTCTTTTTTTTTTTTTTGTAAACTCGCTCAAAGCTCAGTGCAGGAAGAGTGTAGTTTGTTATCAGATGCGAAGATCAGATGATACTATTAATAATTTAATCGTGCAGGAGACCATGTCGGGAGTCTATAAAAATGTATTTTTAGTCTCTAGGGTGTCCAGCACCTGGAAGGGCTTAATTGACGGTATGGTCCTGAACAAGAACTTTGTATTTGTTAACTTCGCAAAACTCCTTAAGCCGATTAAAGTGCTCTAACTCCTTTTTTTTTTTTTTTTTTTTTTCCCTTTCCGGTACTGGGGATGGAACCTAGGGGCATTCTACCTCTGAGCTACACTCCCCGTCCTATTTTTAATTCTTTATTTTGAAACAGGGTCTCACTAAATTGCGGAGGGCCCAAGTAGCTGAGGCTGGCCGCGAACCCGGATCCTTCTGTCTCAGGCTCCCGAGTATTGGGACTGGTATTTTATTTTTAAGTAGGAAATAACGTGATAGAGCTCTTGCTAGAACATTAGTGTCAAGAATATTCGCATGCCGTTTCAGAAAATGCATTACATTTTACCTGGCATAAAGAATGCAGCGGATGGGTGCTTAAATCTTATGTACAAAGCCGGGCGTGGTGGTGCACGCTCGTAATCTCAGCATTTGGGAGGCTGAG
>PVLC010022683.1:0-26467 GCA_004027655.1 Graphiurus murinus
AA
Organism: Graphiurus murinus; assembly: GCA_004027655.1. Taxonomy (NCBI): domain Eukaryota; kingdom Metazoa; phylum Chordata; class Mammalia; order Rodentia; family Gliridae; genus Graphiurus; species Graphiurus murinus. The sequence goes on from PVLC010022683.1 coordinate 3, forward strand.
AATGCTTTTAGGTGAGAAAGGATTTTATATGGCAATATTTTTGTTTTAAATGACTGAATTATCCCATAGGGGAAAAGAAGGGTAAAAACAAAAATAAGATGGTTAAGCAAGTCACAAAGGGTTTGAGGAAGTTGCAAGTGATTTGTAAAAGCTAAGACTTATACCCCAGATAGAAGACTAATATCAAGAATATTCAAAGAACTTAAAAGACTTTACAAGCTGGACGTGGTGGCACACGCTTGTAATCCCAGTACTTGGGAGGCTGAGACAAGAGGATCGCAGGTTTGAATTCAGCCTCAGCAACTTAGCAAGGCTCTCAGTAACCTAGAGAGACCCTGTTTCCAAATAAGAAATAAAATCGGGCTGGGGGTATAGCTTGGAGGTAGAATGTCTCTGGGTTCAATTCTCAGTACCACAAAAAATATATATATACTAAAAAGACAAATAACCCTTAAGCCAGGTGTGGTGGCATATACTCGTAATCCCAATACTTGGGAGGCTGAGACAGGAGGATCACAGGTTCATGGCTAGCCTCAGCTACTTAGTGAGGCCCTCTGCAACTTAGTGAGACTCTGCATCAAAATAAAAAATAAAACAGGACTGGGGGTGTAGCTGGAGGTGGAATGCTCCTGGGTTCAATCCCCAGTAATCTCCCACACATACAAAAATTAGACACTTCATAAAAGAAGAGATGCAACTGGCCAATAAATACATGAAAAAAATGTTCAATATCATTAGCAATAAGGAAGAGCAAATCAAAACTACACTGAGATTCCATCTAACCCCAATAAGAATGACAATCATCAAGAAGTCAAACAGCCAGGTATGGCAGTGCACGCTTGTAATCCCAGCATTTGGGAGGCTGAGACCGGAGGATCTGGGTTCGCAGCCAGCCTCAGCTACCTAGTGAGGCCCTCCACAACTTAGTGAGACCCTGTTTTCAAATAAAGAATAAAAAATAGGGCTGGGGGTATAGCTCAGAGGTAGAATGCCCCTGAGTTCAGTCCCAGTACCTCAAAAAAAAAAAAAAAAAAAGAAGTCAAACAACAATAAATGCTGGTAAGAATGTGGGGAAATAGAAACTCTTCTACACTACTGGTGGGAATGCAAATTAGTTTAGCCACTATGGAGACCAGTGTAGCGATTTCTCAGAAAACTGGGAATGGATCCACCATATGATCCAGTTACACCACTCTTGGGTATCTTTCCATAAGGGGTGAAATCAGAGAATTACAGTAATATATGCATATCCATGTTCATAGCAGCACAAGTCACAATAGCCAAATTGTGGAACCAACCTAGGTGCCCATCAACAGATGAATGGATTAAAAATTATGGGAAATACACACAATGGAATTCTACTCAGCAATAAAGAAGAATAAAATAATGTCATTTGCAGGAAAATGGATGGACCTGGAGAACATTATGTTAAGTGAGATTAGCCAGTCACAGAAAGTGAAGGGACATATGTTTCCTTTAATATGCAGAAACTAGGGATAATTAGGATACCAGAAGGACTTCAGATAATGGAGGAAAAACTTCAGTAGAGCCGAGGAGGTGGTTTTATGGACATTATTTGCATATGTGAGAATGACAATGCCAATCTCAATACCCTGTATGAGGAGGGTGGGACTGGGGAGGGAGCTGAGGAAAACCCACCAAGTGCTATGTGCACGTATGTCACTATCACAATGAACTACATTATGATGTGAGACTATAATGCACCAATAAAAGTATTTTTTAAAAAGATAAGATTTATAAATTTTATATGTGTAACAAGGTCGGTTATAATGATGAGAAATTAATTAAAGGGTTTTCTTTCAGTATATAGCAGGTCTGTTTAATCACCAGTTAGGTTCAGAGGGCATAGCCCTGAGTCTGAGCCCATGAGTTCAGGGGATGCAAGTTTTTTTTCTTTTATATAATTGCTAATAATTATGACCTAACTTGATATTAAGTTCATATACTGTTTCTTTAACAAAACTTAAAGTTATGTCACCTCATCATTTAAGAGTAAAAATTAGCAATGCATAGTCCAGAGATTTAAGAGTAAGTCATGAGCCAGGTGTGGTGATACACGCTTATAATCCATAGGACTGGGGTATAGCTTGGAGGTAGAATGCCCCTGAGTTCAATCCCCAGTACCACACACACCAAAAAAGAGTGAGTCACCAATAAGTACACTATATTCATAAATTTTAATTTCCTTCACCTTGTGTGTTTTCTGGAGTATTCTACAGAAGTTTTCCTTGAACTATTAATATTTCTTGTATATAGAGGATTCTACAACATGAGGTATTTCCAAAGGACTTGGAAACTATTTGTTACAAATGACAACTTTCTTGTACTTTTCACAGTTGTAAAGTTTTGATCCAGTGTGCATCTATACCTGTGAACCAATTGAAGACTCTGGCACATATCTTTTAGTCAGGGTTTCTCCCCATACTGTGTTCTTTCATATCTGTGAATTGGTCCAAGATTGCTAGGGGCATTCTTCCAAGCTTTACATTGATAGGTGCACTCTCAACTGTGAATTCTTCTGTGATAGTAAATCCTTCCCACAGTGTATGTTTGAGTTTACATTCCTTTGTGAGGTTTTTTTTTTTTTTTTTATGTTTGTACAAGGAACTGCATAGTCTGAAGGCTTTCCTACATTACTTACATACATAGGGCTTCTTACCAGTGTGAATTCACTCATGCCTCTGTAGGTGACTAGAAGATCTAAAGGCTTTCCCATATTACTTGCATACATAGGATTTCTTTCCAGTGTGACTTGTTTTATGTCTTCTAAAAGATTTTGGACCACAGTAGGCTTTCTCACATTGAATACATACATTGGGCTTCTTACCAGAATGAATTTGCTCATGCATCTGAAGTTAACTGGAAGAACTAAAGGCTTTCCCACATTGCTTACATACTTAGGGCTTTTCACCTATGTATTCACTTATGTGTCTGAAGGTAATGAGAAGACATAAAGGCTTCCCACATTGCTTATATACCTAGGGCTTCTTACCAGAGTGAATTCCCTCATGCATCTGAAGGTAACTGGAAGAACTAAAGGCTTTCCCACATTGCTTACATTCATTGCATCTATTTTCAGTGTGATTTCCTTGATGCTTCAGAAAGCATTTGGGATAACTGAGGGCTTTCTCCCATTCCTTACATTTATCAGATTTCTCTTCATGTTTCAAATGCACACATGGTTTCTGTCCAGACTGAGACTCTGTGGTGCTCATTTAAGGGTAAATGACCAATGAGAACTTCTCGACACATCTGCCTTTCACCTGGTTTAACTCCAGGATGAATTTTTTTTTTCTTGAGAATAGGATCTGGAGACCACCTAAAGATTATTCCACATAGACTACCAAGTTTATGTTCAAAGAATCTCTCTAATACTGGACTTCTTAGATTTCTGGAATTTTTGTAGTCATCTAATGTTCTGCTCTTCCTGGTCTTGGCCTATACAGGCCAGGTTCCTGAAGGTTTCTTGTATCACATGTCAGTAGAGCTCCTTTTGGGATGGATCCAGCAAAATCCACTCCTTTGGGATGAAGATCACAGCCACATACCCAAAACGCACTAACTTCTCTTGTCTTTTTTTTTTTTTTCTGAGAATTGAAGACATTCTATCTCTGAGCTATACCCTCAGCCTTTTTTTAAAATTTAAATTTAAATTTTTTATTTTGTCTTTTTTTTTTTTTATATGTGTGGTGCTAAGGATTGAATCCAGGGGCATTCTACCTCCAAGATATATCCCCGGCCCTATTTTATTTTTTATTTGGAAATAGAGTCTTGCTAAATTGCTGAGAGCCTCACTAAGTTGCTGAGGATGGCTCTGAATCTGCAATTCACCTGTTTCAGCCTCCCAAGTACTGGGATTACAGGTGTGTACTACCAGGCCTGGCTATTTTTCTTTAATGTTTATTTTTATTCTTTAATTTTAATTATTTTATTTTAATGTTTGTTTATTTTTATTTCTTGTATTTATTTATTTTTAAATTACTGAGGCTGTCTTGAACCTGCAATCCTCTTGTCTCAACCTCCCAAGTACTGGGATTATAGATGTGTGCTACCAAAACTGGCTATTTATCTTTAAGAGCAAAAAGAAAGCCAGCATGGTCGCACACGACTGTAATTCCAGTACTTGGGAGGCTGAGACAGGAGGAACACAGGTTTGAGGACATTCTCAGCAAGTAGTGAGACTCTCATTAACCTAGTGAGACCCTGTTCCCAAATAAAAATAAAATAGGGCTGAGAGTGTGGCTCAGAGATAGAATGCCCCTGGGTTCAACCCCCAGGGCCCCTCCAACACACACACACACACACACACACACACACACACAAAGCAAAAAGAATTTAGCTTAGGAGATACAGGAATCAAGGTAAAGTGTTTAACAGAAGAAGCTGAGGAGCAGGGTGTGGTGACGCACACCTGTAATCCCAGTACATGGGAGGCTGAGAAAGGAGGATTGCAGATTCGAAGCCAGTCTTATAAACTTAAAGAGGCCTTCTGTGACTTAGTGAGACCCTGTTCCCAAATAAAAAATAAAACAGGGCTGGAGGCGTAGCTTAGAGACAGAATGACTCTGGCTTCAATCTCCAGCACCCCCTCCCACACACAAGGTATCAGGACTCCCCATAGGGGAGGGTCCCCGAAATGGTCACCCAGCTGCAAGTGTTGCCATCTTGTTTCTGCTCTTGGTGGTGATAGAGGTGTAGGGCTAGAAGTATTCTTGCTGACCACTGCTATTGTTGCTGCTCTATTTCCCTTGCAGCCTCTGCTGTTGCTGCTGCCTGCCTCTCTCCCTTAACCCTTCCTTTTTCTGCAGCAGCTAAAACCTCTCTCCACTGTTGCTCTGTGGAGACTAGCTATATAGCCTGGCAACTCTTCTGATTGGTGTTTAGATCTTGGCCCTGATTGGTCCATTCTTAATCCTTTAGAGCTGGGTCCTAATTGGTCCATTTTCAATCCCTCCGTGACCAGTCTTAAACTAGAAGTCAGGAATAGCTGCCAGCCTGACCTGGCTCACCACCCTTTATCACTACCTACCACACAGGATGTTGGACAGAGGAAAGGATTCAGCTATTGATAGAGTTCCATAGGAAAAAAGTTAAGAGGACCATGTGAATTCAACCTATCACTTAAGCCAGGCGCGGTGGTGCACGCTTGTAATCCCAGTACTTGGGAGGCTGAGACAGGAAGATCACAGGTTCGTGGCCAGCCTCAGCAACTTAGTAAGGCCAACCACAACTTAGTAAAACCCTCTTTCAATATGAAGAATAAAATAGAGCTGGGGGTGTAGCTCGGAGGTAGAATGCCTCTGGGTTCAATCCCCAGTACCACACACACACACACACACACACACACACACACACACAAGATAAAATAATAAAAAGGGATTATTTAGCAGTAACCATGGTTTCTCTGTCCAGCACACTATGATTTATAAAGCCCAAATACTATCTTATTAAATTCTCACAACCTGCAGAATTCAGGTCACAAAGCTAGAAAGGAACACAGGCCAAGACAAACACTTCTTTTTTATTTTTTGTGGCACTAGGGATTGAACCCTGGGGACACCCTATCTCTGAGCTACACCCCCAGCCCTATTTTTTAAAATTCTGAAACAGGGTCTCACTAGGTTGATGAGAGTCTCACTACTTGATGAGGCTGACCACAAGCCTGCAATGCTCCTGTCTTAGCCTCTCCAGTACTGGGATCACAGGTGTGCACCACCATGCCGGGTTTACAGTCTCACTTCTTTAGACTCCTAGGCTTGTGCAGTTAACTTACATGGCCAGCTAACTTCAGGGAACCTCATTCTGGGGAAGCCACACCCACAGAGTCCAAAGTGGAGTGTGCAAGGAGATCAGCTGGTACATTCTAGCCAAGCATGGTGGTACATGACTATAATTCAAGCACTTCAGAGGCTGAGACAGGATTATAGGTTTGAGGTCAGCCTCAGCAATTTAGGGAGACTCTCAGCAACCTAGCAAGACCCTGTTTCAAAACAAAACAAAACAATAAAATAAAATAGGATGAGGGTGTAGCTGAAAGGTAGAATGCCCCTGGGTTCAGTCCCCGGTACAAGAAAAAAAAAAAAAAAATAGAAAAAGAAAGAAAGAAAGGAAAAGAAAAGAATGCACTCTGTATAGTTAACAATAGCAAAAACAACTATTCAAGCTTTCCTAATACAGATGACCTGGGACACTCACTCAGTCACTCTATCAGAAATCATCTGTCACATGCAGCATGTGAGGAGTTTCCAGGAACCAAAGGTAACATCGCGGTTGACATTCATTTTCTTCATAATATCAGCTATCCACTGGACAAGCATATAACTGTTAATTGCTACAAACTTTAAATTCTCTGTAATGACAGGGAGAATGATTATGAAAATCTTTGCTCTGCAGATTGGCAGTCTCTTGGGAGAAGCCTGAAGCAATCTATTGAACAGAGAGAAAATACACATTTTTATGTCACTGTGTTCTCTGAGAAATGGCTGTCAGGAGTGTGCTACTTACCATTTATTTTCAAAAATCATAGAAAAGAACCTACCTAATCCAGGGAAGATGACAATCTATGAATGAGAAAGTCTGCTTTTCTGAAGAAACATTCAGAAAGCATTTTAAAAATGGCTCTAATACTGTCATTTTTTTGGGGGGGGGAATGGTACTGAGGATTGAACCTAGAGGCAGTCTCCATTGAGCTTCTCTCCAGCCCTTTTTATTTTTCATTTTGAGACAGGGTCTCACTAAGTTGCCTATACTGGCCTCAAATGTGTGAAACTCCTACCTCAGCCTCCCAAGTAGCAGGATTATAGGTGTGTGCACTGTGCCCAGCTGTCCAATATTGCAATTTTTGATTACTAAAACAGTATTTCACTTATAAAAACTTTTGTCTGCACACTTGAAAAACTAAATGAAGCTTCTTAGTGGGTTTTAAGCACTTTGTTAAAAATATAAAAATGTAATGCCTTCCAATCATTCAGAAAAAACTAATTCACTTCAAAGAGTTCAAATGTAAATTTACTACTTGAATTTTGATTAGAAGCCTTTGTATGGTTGGTTGAATGTGATTTGAAAAATGGGTATTATGGTTTAATTAATGCAATCAGGGATACACTTCTGTTTGAATCTACCTTTCTTTGGCAAGTATCTTTTCCAGTTAAGATAGCTATTAATTCTCACTAAAAAGTGTGATTTTAAAAATGTATTTCACCAGCTGGGTGTGGTGGCACATGCCTGTAATCTCAGTACTTAGGAGGCTGAGACAGGAGGATCCCAGGTTCAAGGACAGTCTTAGCAAGTAGTGAGATGCTCATCATGCTAGTGAGACCCTGTTTCCAAATAAAAATAAAATAGGGCTAGAGGTATACCTTCAAGGTAGAATGTGCCTGGGCTCAATCCCCAGTGCCATAAAAAAAAAATTAAAAATTAAATGTACTTTTTTTTTTTTTTTTTTTTTTTTTTGCGGTACTGGGGATTAAACTCAGGGGCATTCTACCTCGAGCTACGCCCCCAGCCCTATTTTTTATTCTTTATTTTGAAACCAGGTCTCACTAAGTTGTGGAGTGCCTCACTAGGTAGCTGAGGCTGGCTGCGAACCCGGATCCTCTGGTCTCAGCCTCCCGAATGCTGGGATTACAAGCGTGTGCCACCACACCTGGCTCTAAAATGTACTTCTTTACTTCAATCTTTTATTAACTGCTCAAGGTATGTTATAAGGTATGCAATAAAATATATGAAAATAATTGTTAAATAGTAAATATTATACCAGGTATGGTTATGGTGGTACACGCCTGTAATCCCAGCTACTCAGGAAGCTGAGGCAGGAAGATCGAAGGTTCAAGACCAGCATGGGCAACTTAATAAGACTTATCTCAAAAAATAAAAGGGGCTGGGAATGGTGGTGCATGCTTGTAATCCCAGCATTTGAGAGGCTGAGACCAGAGGATCTGGGTTTGCGGCCAGCCTCAGCTACCTAGTGAGGCACTCAGCAACTTAGTGAGACCCTCTTTCAAAATAAAGAATAAAAAATAGGCCTGGGGGTATAGCTCAAAGATAGAATGTCCCTGAGTTCAATCCCCAGTACTGCAATAAAATAAAAGGGTCTGAAAGAGTAGCTCAGTGGTAGAACACCTCTGGGTTCAATCCCCCTAAAACACACACATACACACACACACACACACACACACACACACACACACACATACACACACACACACACAGGCTAGATATTACATATCTAAGAAAACATTATTTTTAAAAGTTTGGTGCTACTGGTCTATCACCACAGAGGAAGTATCTATGTTTAGGAGCATCTTTCATCTTTCTTCCTTCTTTTTTTTTTTTTTTTTTTTTTTTTTTTCAGTACTGGGGATTGAACCCAGGGGCATTCTACCTCCAAGCTACTTCCACAGCCCTTTTTATTTATTTGAAACAGGGTCTTACTAAGTTGCTGAGGCTGGCTCAATCCTGTGGTCCTCCTGTTACAACCTCCCAAGTGCTGGGATCACAGGCATGCACCACCATGACTGGTTAGGAGCATTGTTTTTGCAGGTGGAATGGAAAGTGAAGACAGAATAAAATCGGTAGAAATCTGGACGTACTTCAGATGTGGAGCAGAGGCAGAATACCTGTCTTGGGGGTTCTAACTTAGGTGTGGAGATATGTTGAAGACAGCAGGTCTGTGTTAGTTAGCTTTCTGTCACTATAATAAATACCTGAGATAATAAATTTATAAAAAGGGTTTTGGAGGTTTCAGCCCATGACAAATAGGCCCCATCTCTTTGGACCTGGCAGAGGCACCCATTCCCATTAGAGCATAGTCTCTCCTTCCCTGCCAGGGAGCAAAACAGAGAGGATCCCACAATTCCCTTTGGGTGCACTCCCCCAGTGACCTGAAGACCTCTCACTAGCCTCTACCTCTTAAACTTAACACCACCTCTCCATTGTCCCACATCAAGAACCAAGCCTTTAACAAATTGGCCTTTGGACGACATTTAAGATGCAAACTAGCCGGGCCGTGGTGGCGCATGCTTGTAATCCCAGCATTTGGGAGGCTGAGACCAGAGGATCCAGGTTCAAGGCCAGCCTCAGCTACCTAGTGAGGCACTCCGCAACTTAGTGAGACCTGGTTTCAAAATAAAGAATAAAAAATAGGGCTGGGGGTATAGCTCGAAGGTAGAATGCCCCTGAGTTCAATCCCCAGTACCGGAAAAAAAAAAAAAAATGCAAACTAAGCTGGGCATGGTGGCACACGCTTGTAATCCCAGCATTTGGGAGGCTGAGACCGGAGGATCCAGGTTTGAGGTCAGCCTCAGCTATCTAGTGAGACCCACTTAGTGAGACCCCCTTTCAAAATAAAGAATAAAAAATAGGGCTGGAGGTATAGCTCTGAGGTAGAATGCCAGAATGCCCCTGAGATCAAGCAAAAAAAAAAAAAAAAAAAAAAAAAAAAAAAAAAAAAAAAAAAGATGCAAACTATAGCAGAATTCTTCTATTTGCAACCTGATATAATTTAGGGAAAGCTCCAAGTTCCAGTAGATTCTCCATCAGTGCTTATTTGTTTCTTTTTCCTCTTGCTACTTGCATACTCAACCACATCTAACACAGGTAAGAGAACTGGGAGTTTATGAATGTGAGTGTGTAAATTTATACGGACAGCAGGGTGCAGTGGCTCACGCTTGTAATCTCAGTACTTGAGAGGCAGAGACAGGAGGATTGCAGGTTCGTGGACAGCCTCAGCAACTTAGGGCTGGGGGGTGTAGCTTGGAGGTAGAATGACCCTAGGTTCAATCCTCCGTACTGAAAAAAAAAAAAATTTACATGGACATTTATTTCCAAGAACAATCTAGGCAGTGTGGGAGAGAACATAGGCAAACACACCACTGCTGCAGGGTATTCTGCCTAGGCATGAAGACAAAAGTTCGCTCCACAGTCCTAATGAAATGTTCCCCTTTCGTCTCTTTTAAAATGATAGTGCTTGGGAGCTTCTGACTAATGTCATACTACTAGGGAAGATTCAGAAACCACATTCTGTTGGGCGTGGTGGCGCATGCTTGTAATCCCAGTACTCTCAGGGAGGCTGAGACAGGATTTGCAGGTTCGAGGACAGTCTCAGTAAATAGTGAGACTCAACCTAGCGGGACCCTGTTTCAAAATAAAAATAAAATAGGGCTGGGGGTGTAGCTTGGAGGCAGAATGCCCCTGGGTTCAATCACTCACACACACACACACGCACACACACACACACACACACACACAGATGTCCACACTAATCCAACGGAAAACAGGGTCTGCAATCAACGTGGTGGGTGCTGACCGTGGAGAGGGCCAGTCACAGACACAGGAGCCAAGAGTCGGAGGAGCTACTAGGAAGGCGGCCACCACAAATTCTTGAAAAAAGAGGACGAGCAGAGGCGGTGAAAGTAGGGGTGCTGCAGGTGTAGCCGGCGGCGGCGGGGAAGACAGCGGTGCCAGCACTGCGTCAGGGAGGGAACCCATGAGCAGAGAACAAAAGGTCAGGTCCGAGCAGAAATCGGGGAGAGAGCCCGAGCGGCGGCGCGCGAGGCCTGGCGGGTCGGACCGGGGTAGCGCCGGGACCAGAGGCGCCGGGACCCGCGAGGCCGCGCCGAGGAAAGGCCACGACCGACGGACAGGCATGGCAAGCGGCGAGGCCGGGACCGAGGGAGGTGCGGTCAGCCCGGCCCACCCCTCGCAGCCCCGCCGCCGCGGCGTGAGGGAAAAGGCCGGCGCGGTTCGGAGCAGCTTGGGAGGAGCCTGTGGCCCCGCCCCGAAGGCGAGGCCCGAGAAGGGCAGGGCGGGGCTCTGTGTGGGAGGAGCCTGAGTTGGCCCCGCCCTCAGCTAGGCCCGAGAGGGACTGGCGCGGGACAGCGTGGGAGGAGCCGGAGGCCCCGCCCCCAGCGAGGCCCGAGAGAGGCAGGCGCGGGGCGGGGCGGGGCGGAGGGACGCGGCGGCGCGGGGCGGCGCGGGGCGGCGCGGGAGGGCAGGGCAGGGGAGGGGAGAGGGCGGTCGCGGGCCTGCGCCCCAGCGAGCGGCGAGTCGAGGGGGGAAGGGCCCGGAAGGAGGCGAGCGGCAGCGACGCTGGGAGCCCGGTGCCCGCTTTCGCCGGCCTGCGCCCGAGTCAGGTCCCGAGCGGCCTCGGCCGGAGCGCGGCGCCGGGCGTGGGCGAGCGGGCCGGGAGACGGGGCCCGCCGGCGGTGCTGCGGGAGCGTGTGGCTGCGGCCGCCAGCCTGGGCGAGGGGCGAAAGGGAGGCGACGGAGGCCGAGAGCCCGGGCAGCCGGTGTGGAGGAGAAGCCCACCCGGACCCGACCCTCGCTTGTAGTCCCGGCGAGTCACAATAAGAGAGCCGTTTCTCTGACCCGACGAGAGAGAGAGGAGAGAACTGGGGGGACGAGAGGAAGCGAAATCTCCCATTTCATGGAGGCTGAGGCGAGAGAGGTTTTCGGAGCCTGGATGTGGAGGAGCAAAACAGCAGAACTAACTCAGGAAATTGTCTCTCGGAAAAAGGCCGAACGGCGGCTGGATCTGAGAATCAGGCTGGGCTAGGTGGAGGGAGGAACCTGCAAGTTTAAAGGCAAAAGAAAAGGAGAGAATATTTTTTAGAGATTCCCTCTGGTTTGTGGTAAACGCTACCCTTCTAAAGGTAGAAAGCATCGCATTTCAGATGTTCTGTGATTTTTTTTTTTTTTTTTTTTGGTGCGATTGGCTTATTTCAGAATTTCAAAACCCTTTCATGTAAAGGCTTTTTTTTTTTTTTTTTTTTTAAGGAAATCCACAATTTTTGGTTTCCAGGGTTGCACTGGACTTGGAAGGAGTGCTGTTGTGTACATACTATTGTATGGTTTTATTTATTTTTTTTTTACTGTGCAAATCAGCTGGAAGATTTTTTCCAAGTGACATTTCAGATTTATTCTTTTTTTTTCCTTCCCTCGTATATATATCTGCTGTTGTCATTTTAAATATCGGCGACCAGAGAATTATTTTTCCCCTTTTGGAGCTTGAGGCTCCCTTGCCAACAGAAGGACAGCTAGGGAAACTGGATTAAAAGGATGATTTTATCTGCGTTTTGCAGTTAAGACATATTTTGAAGGCACATTCTTTCTGTGATTCATTTTTTTAGCCCGTAGTGCTAACCTTGAAGAGATTTGTGGTTGGGATTTTGGTTTCTAAGAAGGTCATAGTTTTTCCTCTTTCCCTTTCGTTTTTTTTTTTTTTTTTTTTTTTTTTTTACAGAGGGGGAGGGGAAAAAGGTCTAAGAAAAAAGACCATGTTAACTGGTAGAGGTAGAATAGGGCTTCAGTTACCAGGGTCCTAAGACCTGGAAGAAAAAGGATTCAATCTTCAAGTTGAGGGACCCTCCTCTCGCCTTTCTTAAAAATTGCAAGGGATTCAATCCTGAACAAGACACTGAAGCTGTAGGATTCTGGAACCGTGGAGACACCGGGAAACCATGAGTGTAAGGTTACCCCAGAGCATAGACAGGTAGGTTTGCTAATAATTTGGTTTGTCAGTACTTACTAAAGAAGAATGTTGTATTTTGATAATTGATGGGGAAAAAAAAAAGAAAAGAAAAGGGCTCGGGTAGGCTGTGGGATTGGTGGGATTAGGAGCATTATTGGTCTCTGGGAACTGTCAGCATATATGATTATGTTCTCTCCTCTGAATGTGTCCTTGTTCCAAACATACCTCCGATTCAGTGTCTTTTCAAACAAGCAATAGGCAGTGGAGCCAGGAGGGGAAGAAGGGGAAATGCTTCCAGTGACTTTTGCCTGACTAGAGGTGGAATTTGGGTACCCAACTTGCCAGGCAGGGATGGGAAGCAGGAGCCACAAAGTGTGGCTGGGGGACTGACTGGCTTTAGATATTAGAGTTGCTGGGGAAAAGGCTCTGGCAGGGGCCTGGGCCTTCACCAGGCTGTTGTTATGGAATGGTGGGCTTGGTGCTGGGGTGAATCCTGTTTCTAGAATAAGGAGGATGTTCTTGGCCTGAATGGGATAGAAATACCCTTTGTACCCATCCAGGTCTGGATTTCACCAGTGGCTAATATGGCCCCCAAATAATAGGTCACATTGGAATTTCCTCCCTTCCAAGTTTAGAGTTTAAATTGAGACCTGCCAATGCTCATGCGTTAGTTTTAATCTTCCAAGCCATTCTTAATAAGCTTGACTCTGCAAAATGGGCCTCCCTAGAGGAGTTGTCAGGGCTCTTAGCTTGATAAGTAGAGGCACTGGCCCTCAGACTTCAGAGCACAAGAAGCTCCTCGTCTCAGGAGTTTGCTTAGCCTCTCCTGTCCTGGTAATATGTGGGGTTGGAATTCTTTCCTCCAGTGATTCTGTACAACTTTATAAGGTAGCAGTTTTTCCCCTCCTCCCCTGTCTTGGTCCTTCCCTCCTTGATAATCTTGAGGGACATGTGTTTTATGGGTGCTCTACACATCCTAACTGAATAGATAGGTGTTTGGAGGACTGAGCAAGCAAAGGAAAGGACTGGGCCTGGAAAGAGTATTATTGGAGAGAGAAGAAAGAATGTTTGCAAGGGAGCAATTGCCCTCTCCATGTCTAGTTAACCTTTTATTTTCCATGCTAATAATAATTTCCTTTTGACTGTGGAACGTGGCCTAGAATGCATATAATCTCTTTCTCCCAAACACTAATCTCTGTATTGCCTTAGAGTCCCATTTAGAATCAGTCAGCAGTCCTCAGACAGGGAACTGACTATGCAGTGGTGCAGAGGAGGCAGACAATCACAAAACATATATGGCTAATTCAGACCTTCCCCTTCCTGTTGCCCCTTCATAGTTTGACCCTGGGAAAGGGATAGGTGAGGCATGTCAAAGCAAGGAGTTAAAATTCTTTACATGGCTGCCCTTCTTCCCTTTCCATCCTCTGAGTTTGGAACTTAGTGCACTTTCCTTCCTAAGATTGGAATGGGGACTATTTCTGTGAATTCAGGGGTTTGAGAAGATAGAAAGCCAGATGTTGAGGGGTATGTGTCGGTGGGAAATGGGCGGTTAGCTGGGTTGATGTGAGTTGTTCCTCTGGGGGTTTGGCTATTCTCACAGATACAAATCTCAGGCTCTGTACAGCATGTTAAAGATTTCTTAAATGCTTTCAGAGAACATGACTTATTGGAGCCTTACAAATCAGAAGTCATTCTCAGTTAGCAGGGGAAAAACTGAGGTTCAGAGGGGATTCCTGGTTTGCCCTGTGCCATTTTGTCTGACTAGTGGCAGAATCGGGACTCAAACCTGCCTCCTGAGTCTGAATCCCTAGCCCTTTTCATTGCCCTGTCCTGCCTGAGTAGGTTTTAGACTCATCTTGTAGAATATGTGAATGAGTGTTTTGCTGTCTCTGGCAGTGGAGTAAGGTGCTCTTCAGCAGTCAGGGTGTTCCCTTGCGCTCCATACCTGTAATTTCTATAGTTAAAGCATCGTTTTCTCCTGTGCAATAACGCAGCTTTGCAGGGCAAGGGCTTTCCTTGCTTCCACCCCTGCCTGATTCTCTTCCCCATTAAGAGGGTAAGTTCTGAGACCCAAGTTACCTTCTGGTTATCATCTCCAGCTATCTTCATTCACTGGATCTTGCTCTTTTATAGGTGCATTCTGTTGGACCTCTTGACATCCTGGGGTCTAGACCATAGGAATTTTCAGTAATTCAGTTTTACGCCATACTGGAAGGATTGATTGAAAGGAAATGCTGCAGATTATGGAGTCAGAGATTCTATTCTCTTAGTGTATCAGGGTTTTTTGTTTGTGTGTACAGACAGGCTTGTATGAGATGCTAGAAGAATGTTTTAGAAAATTAAAGTACACATGTCTTGCTCATAGAGAGCATGTGATCTAATTGAGGAACTAGGAAACAAGGCTCCCAAAGACTACATAAAAGCAGCACTAGTATGTAAGCTCCATGAACGCAGGGACTGTGATTGCTTTGCTTGTTTTATCTCCAGCATGCTAAGTTTAGTGCCTTGGATGTAGTAAGTCCTCCAGAACTAAACATATCAGCAAGGGTAAATTCTACCATTTCAGGTCGTTTTCAATATTTCTGTGTTAATTTCAAATGCAGTCAAAATAAGATCAATTAGAGAAGAGTTCCTAGGTGGTGTGTATTTTTCTAGGGAGATAAGTGACATGCGGAAAAGGATCATATATTTGGAGAGAGATTGAGGCTTGAAGAAAATTTTGGAATTTCATCTAATTAGCAGTCTCTTGTTGGGTAGTGACTCTTGTGTCCATAGAAAGCATAAACATTTGCAACATGTGTGTGTGTGTGTGTGTGTCTGTGTGTGTGTGTGTTTGTGGTGATGGGGATTGAACCCAGGGGCTAAACTACACCCCCAGCCCTATTTTATTTTTATTTTGAAACAAGGTCTCACTAGGTTGATGAGAGTCTCACTACTTGCTGAGGTTGTCCTCGAACCTCTGATCCTTCTGTCTCAGCCTCCCAAGTACTGGGATTACAAATGTACACCACCACGCCCAGCTTGCAACTAGTTTTTATTATGGGCTGAAGCTCTTTACCTCCTCCCTTTCGGTTTTTGTTTGTGGATAATTGATTGCCCCTTAATAAATATATATTCTTTTCAAGAGTTTATAAAAATATGCACTATATTGTACACAGAGATTATTAGTGTGTGTGTGTAACTGTGGATTGAACCCAGGGGCATCTACTTCCATGCTACCCCCCAAGCCCTATTTTTATTCTCTTTTTTTGAAACAGGGTCTCACTAAATTGCTGAGGGCCTCACTAAGTAGCTGAGGCTGGCCTCGAACCTGTAATACTCTTATCTCAGCCTCCCAAGTACTGGTATTACAAGTGTGCACCACCACGCCCGGCTGCACACAGAGATTATGATACTGAATTATTCTTGCAGGAATGGTAATGAGTTTTGCTTAGTCATCGATATGTTTGCCTTGTTCTTCATGGCACATGTGTTTGAAATGGCCAGATGGGTTAGGAGTTTTCATCTGTGAAACAGCACTTCTGTGTAAAAGTTAGCTCAAGTGAGGACTCAGCCAGAGATACATTGCAAGAGTTCTTGTTTTGAGCCCTGCCTTTCCCCTTAACTGTGTGGCCTCAGTCGAGTCACAGCCTCTGGCTTCCTCGTGTGTAAGGCTGTATGAATGAGCGGTGCTCATTCATGTAAAGTACTTTCCAGTTCTCACTTTTTTTTCCCTGTGGAACTGGGCTTTCAACCCAGGGCCTCATGCATATTAGGCAAGTGCTCTACCACTGAATTATATTTCCAGCCATTTTTTATTTTTAGACAAAATCTTACTAAATTGCCCAGCTGACCTCGAACTTGTGATCCTCCTGCCTCAGCTTCCTGAGTAGCTGGGATTACAGTGTGTGCATCAGTTCAGTGCTCCTGGCTCACTCACACTTTTATACAAGTGTGCTTTTTTTTTTTTTTTTTTTGCAGTACTGGGGATTGAACTCAGGGGCATTCTACCTCTGAGTTATACCCCCAGCCCTTTTTTTTTTTTATTTTATTCTTTATTTTGAAACAGGATCTCACTAAGTTATGGAGTGCCTCACTAGGTAGCTGAGGCTGGCCACAAACCCGGATCCTCCAGTCCTCAGCCTCCCAAATGCTGGGATTACAAGCATGCGCCACCACGCCCGGCACAAGTGTGCATTTGAGGACTATAATGTATATTGCATCTCTCACACAGGGCTCTTGAAAGAAACAAATCCAGTGAGATAATATATTTCGAATTGCTTTCTTTTTTTTTTTTTGCGGTACTGGGGATTGAACTCAGAGGCATTCTACCTCTGAGCTATACCCCCAGCCCTATTTTTTATTCTTTATTTTGAAACCAAGTCTCACTAAGTTGCAGAGTGCCTCACTAGGTAGCTGAGGCTGGCCTCGAACCCAGATCCTCCGGTCTCAGCCTCCCGAATGCTGGGATTACAAGCGTGCGCCACCACTCCCGGCTTCGAATTGCTTTCTAAACTGTAAAATTTTACATAAGTTTTAGATGTTAAATTTATGGATTTGATTTAGATTCATGGACTACTTCCTGAGCTTCATGCAGCTACTTCCCAACACAAATTAAGGGTGACCAAAAGATCTTTTTGTGTGGAGAACAGGCTTTATTGTTGTAGAACTACACACACAAGGTTAGAAAGAGAGAAGCAGTGGTCACAGTTGGGTAATGATACTAGAAGACTATGAGAAAAGGGAGATTATTGAGTCTCCTTCCCATGAATTTTGATGATTGGGAGATTTCATCTACCTTGGCTCACTTAGATAGGGGATAGAAAGAATTTGTATTGTTTTCTTTTCTTTTTCTTTTTTTTCCTTGGTGGTACGGGGGATTGACTCTAGGGGCATTCTACCTCTGAGCTACACCCCCAGCCCTATTTTTTATTCTTTATTTTTGAATCAGGGCCTCACTAAGTAGCTGAGGCTGGCCACAAACCTTCTATCCTCCTGTCTCAGCCTCTCAAGTACTGGGATTACAAGCATGCGCCACCATGCCCTGCTTCTTTCTTTTTATCTGTGGTGCTAGGGATTGAACGTAGGGCCTCACATATGCTAGACAACTAATTGCTCTACCATTTATCTACACCCCCAGCCCCTGAACAGATTTATTTTGTTATCTCTGGCCATTCCTTGTTATAGAAGCATATGACTTGTCTAATTCAAAATGAATCCAGACCCACCAATTGTTCCTGTGAGAGATCTCTTTCCCACTTGAGTTTTTGGTCTTTATTGGGCTCTGGAACCAAGAAATTCCCAGGCATTTAGCTGGGCTTCTACCTAGTTTAGAAAGTTGGCCTCCCAGAACAGTGATAGAGATCTAGAGCTACAAATAGTGCTGAGTCTTTTCCAAAATATTCCCTTGTTCCCATCTAGGAGAGATTGCAGTGGATTTGCAGATGAAACATTTGGCGATTAATCACCATTATGAGCAGGCGCGGGCTAAGCTTAACTTCAGAGACTCAAAAACATTTCCGATAGAGTACTCTTTAATACATTTTTAAAGCTTTTTTCTTAGCGTACTGTCAGGCAGAGCCCCTATCTACCTGTTTAGAGGCATAGACAGAAAATAAAAATGACTATGAATTATTAAAAATAAAAAAGATTTTCTGAAGGGCACATACCGAATCCCCAAATTAGTGTAAAGGCTAAGGAGTTCTAGTTCTGGAAGATCATAACTTCTATGGAATAGAGTTTGGAAATTGGAATTTGGATAGTATTCCTTATTGCTTTAAAGATCTAAGATTCTGGTATTTGTGAAAGGGTTTTAACTGTGAAATTCTGCAAAATAAGAACTATTTTAATCTTTTTTTTTTTTTTTTTGTGGTACTGGGAATTGAACCCAGGGACATTCTACCTCCAAGCTACATCCCCAGCACTATTTTTTTTTTTTTTTAATTCTTTCTTTTGAAACAGGGTCTCACTAAGTTGCATAGGGCCTCACTAAGTAGCTGAGGCTAGCCGCAAACCTAGATCCTCCAGTCTCAGCCTCCCAAGTACTGGAATTACAAGTGTGTGCCACCATGCCAGGCTATTTTAATCTATATTGACTAAATCTGTTTCACATATTCATAGTGACATTGCCATTAAAAATCTACTTAATTAGCCAGACACACTGGGTACTGAGGAGACTAAGACAGGAGGATCACAGGTTTGAGGCTAGCATAGAGTAATGTAGGGAGACCCTGTTTCAAAGTAAAAAGGCCAGGGATAGCTCGGAGGTAGAGCTCCCTGGGTTGAGGCCCCAGTACCATACACACACACACACACACACACACACACACACACACACACACACCTGTATTATTGATTTATTGTTTACAAAACTTAATTGGACTGGGCATGGTAATGGATGCTTGTAATCCCAGTACTTGGGAAGCTGAGATAGGAGGATCATGGGTTTGAGGACAGCCTCAGCAATGTAGCTGAGACTCTCAGCATCCCACTGAGACCCTGATTCAAAACTAAATAAATAAATAAATAAATAAATAAAAAGGGCTGGGAGTGTAGCTCAGAGGTAGAATGCCCCTGGTTTCAATCCCCAGTAACACACACACACACACAAAACAAAACAATTAATTGGAAGATTTATTACATGGCTTGGATGCTTTTCCCTGTGGACTCTATGTTGTTCTTTTTCACCATGTTGGAAAAAAACAAGCACAGACCTGCACTAGAAGAAGTGGTGTCCAAGGGCACTCCCTCAGTGCCTGGGGCAAGCAGAACTTAAGGAGCTGTTGATTCTGGTGTTTTGGTCTCAAAATGAATAAATGAATGAATGAACAGATGAGGAAGGAAGAAAGAAGACTGCTTTAAAGCAATGTTAGATCTCCTGTGAAAGGAAGTTTGGAATTCCAGGAAAGAACAGTGGCCTCCAAATTTGGATGTTGGGGCCAGCTTTGCAAAATGACCTTGGAAAGGTGCTCACCTGCTCTTGACCTCTTATCTGGAAAAATGAGTAAGTTAGGTTAGTCAGCCTCCAAGATTTGATTCCTTCTAGGTGCTGCATGTCTTGAGCCTCTGAAAGCACAGGGCCTTGTGTCTTTCCTTTCAGCCAGCTGGGACTTATCTGGCCTTCCTGAAAACCAATGAAAATGAAAGTTTGAAAAAGACCAGGGTGCTAGCTGCCTGCTGAGAAGGAAGGGAAACTGGAAGTGCAGGGGTGTGGAAAATGGGAAGAAACTGCTCCTGAAAAGCATTGGAGCAGGATTTGGAAGGTGTTTTTAAGGTCTAGAAGAACACCCAGATTTGTGATACTAAATAATTGAATAGATTGAGGGGAAAATGACAGAAGTATAGTAGGAGCTTCAGGAATCACCTTGACTTTTCCTCCTGACTCTAGGGTATGCCTTTTTCTTTTCTTTTAGTACTGGGGATTGAACTTGGGGGTGCTCTACCATTGTCCTATACCCCCACCCCTTTTTAATAAATTTTGTTTTGAGACAGGGTCTTGCTAAGTTATCCAAGCTGGCCTTGAATTTGTAATCCTCCTGCCTCAGCCTCCCTAGTAGCTGGGTTACAGGCATGTGTCGCATTGCCTGACCCTTATCTTCAATTTAAAGCCATTTTAGTGCCTTGTAATTCTGATTTCATTGTGGACTCTAAAGTCACAAGTATTCCTTTACCTTTAATAACTTCTTAAAGATTTTTCTCCTTATTTTAAAGAACAGCAAACCAACACATGAATGTTGGAGTTGGAGTAAAGTCATTTCAACACTTTGATTCCCAGCCCTTCCTTCTTTTTGTTCAGTATTTGGGGAACAGCTGCTCAGGGTGGTGTGATGGGATCTGTAGTCAACAGCCATTGCCTGGCCTCAGCTCACCCAGGGAAGCAGTGGAACAGCCTCCCAAGCAGTGACCTAAGATCTGCCGCACTTGGCAGTCAGCTGATTGGACTGCAAATATTTATCAAATGGTTCCCTGCTCAACTCAGTTCTTGGTGTTCTAGTAGATAACATACAAGAATGTGGCTCTTACATTCTTTTTGGGAAATATTATTAATGAGACACAAAGCAGTAAGAAAAAAAAGTACATAATTGCTGAATCTTTTTATCAGAAAGGTACATTGAGAGAAGAATGAAAGGTTGATGCTGGTGAAAATAGCCAGGGAGGGATATTTAGAAATAGTTTAGATGGAAGGAAGAGGAAGCCATTTCATGCAAGGGGAGCGACATGAGGGAGGCTTCTGGGTGAGCAGGGAGTGTGGTATGATGGGGCCTGCTGAGCTTGTCGGGCTTTGTAGAGCAGAGAGAGATTAGGCTGGCAGGTGGGCAGGGGGGATGAAGGTATTCAGACTTTATGTGCTAGAGAAAGGGAACCAGTGAAGGTTTTATGTATTATACAGTGAGAATTTTTTTTTTTTAAACTAGGGATTGAACCCAGGGGTATTCTACCTCTGAGCTACATCCCCAGCACTATTTTTTTTTTTTTAATTCTTTCTTTTGAAACAGGGTCTCGCTAAGTTGTAGAGGACCTCACTGAGTAGCTGAGGCTGGCCACAAACCTGTAATCCTCCTGTCTCAGTCTCCCAAGTACTGGGATTACAAGTGTGTACCACCATGCCCAGCTCAAAAAAAAAGAAGATTCTTCGCCAGGTGTGGAAGGAGTTTTTGTTGCAGTCTGTGGCCAAAGATAATGAGTTTTTGGATCTGAGTGGTTATTGTGGGAGCAGAGAGGTGAAATGGGAGTCAGAGGACTTTCTGGAAGGAGAATCAATGAGTATGTCCAGATTGAATCAAGCTGAGTCTCTGGTTTTTGAGGCTAGTTGATTAGGAGAAGGGTAGTGCTACTGATAGAATAGGGCCTTCTTTAGAGGTCGTTTGCCTTCTAGCATCTGGCAGTTCATACATATAGCCTATTGAGTGATCCTTATCTTGCTAAGATTCTCAGGTCAATTCTACCAAATAGTTTTCCAGGTCCTCAGTGCAGGGGATGTTGGGGGGAGGAGAATCCAATTCTAAGTGGTCTCTTAGGAAGTTGGATCCTGATTTGAGGAGCTTAGCATATGCTTGATGGGTCCTGATTAATTAGTTATACCCCATTCTCACAGGGATGTAGAAACCATCCCAGTAGCATAACATAGAAAATAAAGAATGTTGCCGGGTGTGGTAACATGTGCTTAAATCCCAATATTTGAGAGGCTGAGACAGGAAGATTGCAAGTTCGCAGCCAGCCTCAGCAACTTAAGCCATCTGCAACTTAGTGAGACCCTGCTTCCAAATAAAAGAATAAAATAGATCTGGGAATATAGCTGAGAGGGAGAATGCCCCCGGGTTCTGTCCCCAGTACCACCAAAAAATAAGAAAATAAAGAATGTTAAGTGTGAACTCCACTCAGCCACCGACTCACTGTGCGATCAGGATGACTTGTGTAAAAGCATTTTGAGAATTCTATAGTGCCAAACATATGGCCAGTGTTGTTAAGGCATTTGGTTTGGCAGGGCCCGGAGACCGCCTGAACTCTCCGTGGCTGCTGCTGGAAGACCCAGCTTGGGTTACCCTTAGTGTTGTGCTGATTCTCAGCTGAGGACTGACAGGCATGGCTCTGGGAAACTAGTGAACAAACAGTAGTTAAAAATTAGGTGCCACACACTAGTAATCCCAGTACTTGAGAGGCTGAGACTAGATGATCCGAGTCTGTGGCCAGCCTCAGCTCCTTAGTGAGGCTCTCCGCAACTTACTGAGACCCTATTTCAAAATAAAGAATAAAAAATAGGACTGAGGGTGTAGCTCAGAGGTAGAATGCCCCTGGGTTCAATCCTCAGTACCGCAAAAAAATAAAATAAAATAAAATAAATTTTAGGTGCCTAAAATCTCAACCCAAGGCAGATCTTGCTTGGCTTGAAACCCACAGTGACTTTGCTTTCTAGTCCCAGCTCCCCAGCTTAGGATTCCTGACTTTCTTTAGTTCAGACTACATTTCCCTAATTTTTAGGTCTTCTTACTGTTCCCTGGTTTCAGGTAAACTAAGCCATGTTTTGGGTCCACATCACTCCACACTTTTGTGTTGGTATTCTCTGTGTCCCAACCCTGTTAGTCTTATTTCCTTCAAGGAAACCTCTTAGTAACACCATCGAACCCTATACATTTATATTATTCAGCCTTCCTTTTGCATGTGCCTATAGCAATTCAACTCTGTTATCTTTTATTTGTATAAAGTGGTTTATATAAAAGTTCTAGAAGAATACCTAGGACATGGTAGACTACTACAAATAAATAGTGGTGCTATTCCGTTCTTTGCATGTTTTATGTTTTTTATCACATCTTGTCCTGTTAACCCAGGGTTCAAGAGCAGTGTCTCTGAATTCACTTTTCTGGATTGTTCTCTAGTGCCCAGTTTAGTTGTCTTCATACAAGATATGCTGCTTCCTAACTTGAATTCTAGCTTGCATGTGCTCTCCCTCCTCCTCCTCCTCCTCGTCTTCTTCGTGGTACTGGGGATTGAACCTAGGAACAAGGAGCATTCTATCTCTGAGCTACACCCCTAGCCCTTTTTATTTTTTATTTTGAAACAGGGTTTTGCTAAGTTGCTGAGGTTGTCCTCGAACCTGGGACCCTCCTGTCTCAGCCTCCCAAGTACTGACTCTACAGGCGGTCACCACCACACCCAGCTTGTAGCTCTCTCTTGACATTGCTGATTCCCACCATGCCTAGCCAAGGAATTTCAAGAAAGCAGCTCTAACCATTGCTTGCCAGAAACTGAGCCCAAGAAGTCCCCCTGTACTGTTCTTACTGGGGCTAGGTCTTCAGCATTCAGTGTCTCTTCTAGGGACAGAGCAGCCTTGTTGGGGTTGTCGCCTTCAGCTGCTCAGAGTTCTGGGGATTCCCCCATTGGCGGCCTGGTTTCCGGGCTGCCTTTCCCTGTGGGGGGTCTGAGGGCACAGGGCCCACCCTGCTATTGTCCTGCCTGCCCTAGGCTGGCCCCATTCATTTCCAGAGTAGAGCCCTCCAAAGCTTCCCTCCAAGAGACTGCTGCTGCAGAGAAAGGCCACTGTTGTTCTGGGGGAGGTGGCTGGAGAGAGTGTAGTGAATAGCTGTGTGAATGGGACTTTGTGTGAGGCCAGAACGACAGACCCCTTCTCAGAGCCCCAGGGACAGGGGAAAAACTAGGGTGTCAGTGTCTTCACAGGAAGAGGGTTTCAGATTTAGGTACATTCATGCTATCCCTCACATAAGAAGATTGACCCATTTAGCAGATCTTCACATACTGAGTGAGGTGCTGGGCACTTGGGATTCAGTGTGAATTCATTGCATATTATGCTCTCAAGGAGCTTCTGGTTTCCTTGAGCAGGGAGACAAAAATAAGTAGGAATTGTAGATAGCACTCAAACAGCTCTGGGGTATCAGTGGAAGCACATGGGAGGGACATGTAAAGAAGGTTTGCTGGAGGAAAGGACCTTCAGATTGAGGCTGGGGGGGAGGGGAGTTCAGTCATAGTGAATGGTATGTACAGAATGAAGCCTGAAGGCAAGAAAGATCATGGTGTTGTGGGTATTAAAAAATTGGATGTGGTAGCACATGCCTGGAATCCCAGTACTTGGGAGGCTGAGACAGGAGATTCCCAGGTTGGAGGACAGCCTCAGCAAGTAAAGAGATTTTCATCAATCCAGCAAGGCCCTGTTTCAAAATAAGGGCTGGGGGTGTAGCTCACAGGTTGAATGCCCCTGGATTCAATCCCAAGAACAATAAATAAATAAGAATAAGTAAATAATAAAATTGGTCTGGGAGTATAGCTCAGCAATAAAATACCCCTGGGTTTAATCCCCAGCACCACACACAAAAAAAATCCAACTTCCCATTTGTTGATCCAGCTTAGGGGAATTTTTTTTATTCAGTCAACACATTTATTAAATACATATTAAATATTATATTCTAGATACTGGGGATACACTAGAGCTTAGTTTCTGTTGAAGCAAGACAGACACCAAGAAAGTATAAAGCATTTTACTATTCGTTAGGGTTTAGAGTATAAGACCTGGTTTCATAACTGCCATGGGAAAGGCAGAAGGGTAGATGTGACAGGATTAGGGGAAAATTAAGAGTCAAAACAAGTCAGCTTTTAACCCATTAAGTCCCACATATTCCATTCTGTGAATATTTCAACAAGAAGAAAGGAACCAGGAGAAGATGAGCCCCTCCAGGGGGCACCCCCAGTGACCTGCTTCCCCAGTGAGGGCCTACCAGCCAGCAGTCCACTCAGGTCTCAGACGATTCATCACCAATGAGGACAGAGTTCTCTTGATCAGTCACTTCCCAAAGCTTCTCCTTTGGATGTTGCTGCACTTGGGGACACATGAGACTTTGGGGGCATTCCAGACCCAAGCCATAGCACAGGCTATTTGCAGAAGTGGTGAGCTAGCCTCAGGAGTCTTTAGTTGATGGAGTCACAAAGGCTTGCCTGGGATCAGGAAGAGGGTGGGTGACAGGGCTGTGGAAGAGCATCAGGGATGGGATGTATTCTTGTGTAATGTTACTTTCGAAAATTCATTTTGCCTATATCTCTCCCATGTAGGTCCCTATAGATTTTTATATGGCATTTGCATCTATTTTGCCTGTCTTTTCCATAAGTACTCCCACAGTTTCTATGTCTGGGCTCTGTACTTTAGGTAGTATCAACAAGCTGCTTGCAGTAGTTTACTAAAATCTCCACTCAGGATATTTCTGGTAATATTCATTGGCTAATGTTTACAAGTTGATGGGTTCGCTCATGGTTAAAAGTTCTTGCTGTTTTTCATACTGACTAACCCCTAACCCTAGTCTGTCCTGCACTTTGGGGGAGCCCAAGAACCACATTCCTTTGTTCTCCCACATGGCATTATATCTAGCCATAAAGGTTTATAGAAGGGCAGGTAGGGAGCGATCCGTAACAATCAACGTTTGTCCAGTGCTTTAACAGCCATTCTGATATGTGGCTATTACAACTATTCTCCTTTATAAGATGAGAAAACTGAAGGTCATAGGTGTTGTCTTCAGCCCACACAGTGCAGTAGTGAACTTAGTGCTCTGACTGAACCCTTGCTTAAGCAGGCATCTGATTTGGTCCCTAACTTG
This sequence comes from Graphiurus murinus, assembly GCA_004027655.1. Lineage (NCBI taxonomy): Eukaryota > Metazoa > Chordata > Mammalia > Rodentia > Gliridae > Graphiurus > Graphiurus murinus. Next base: position 25,566 of record PVLC010022683.1, read on the forward strand.
GTGCTCCCAAATTACTCAGAGCTCCAAGGAGCCCCACAGCACCGATCTCAGAAGTCTTCTACCTTCCAGTCTTGTTGAAGGAACTGAGCTCAGATGAAATCTGTCCTCTGCAGTTCTAGCCCTTGCTCGTCTGTAACAGACGTATTGGTGATCTGGGACTCTGAGCTTTCTTTCCTCTTGTGGTCTTGTCTTGCTGCTTTGATTATTTACACCAGGGATCATGTTGCTTGGGAGCCCTTTGAGCTTGGCTACTTTGGAAAAGTCTACTCCCAATAAAGGAAACCATGTGCTTGTGTGTGCGTTCCAAGAGGACAGTCTGAGAAATAATACTTAATAGGTTAGGAGGCACAGAATGAGCAAACAATGAGAAGGTAGGTGGAGGAAAGAATCTCCCAAAGTGGTAACTGAAAGTTCTCTTTTTTGGGGTCAAGAAGAATAAAGGCAGATGCAGCACCAATGCTTTCTGCCTTTGCCTCTGCTGGTGGTCTGCTGCTGTCTCCAGAGTGATACTTGGGCAGTCAGGGGCTAATCCCTGAGTCTGGATCATTTCATTTTCTGTCCTGGTGATCAAACATTTGGTTTTATTAGGGTGCTGCTGCAAGAACCAGGATGTAAACCAGGCAAAGGGTAAGAATCCACTTACTATTATAATTATCGTAGTATCAAGCTGTACACGTGCTTTCATTCTTCAAAGCACTCCATCTATTGCTATACTTTATCCTCAGAGCCTAGGGTGGTGAGGGAGGGACCTCTCTTCAGGTGACTTAGTTTCCTTTTCTTCTTCTCCTTACTGTGCCTGGGATCCCCCAGGATAGGCTGTTTTGACCACTCTGCAGCTTTTGGAATTGCTCCCCACCCACCCCAGTACAACATAGGTCTTCTGTCTTTCATCTCATGAACAG
>PVLC010022684.1:0-26461 GCA_004027655.1 Graphiurus murinus
CATTATCTTTCTTTCTCTCCTTCTCTCCTTTCTTTCTTTCTTTTTTTCCTTCCTTCCTTCCTTCCTTCCTTCCTTCCTTCCTTCCTTCCCTCCCTCCCTCCCTCCCTCCCCCCCTCCCTCTCTTTCTGTGTGGTACTGGGGATTGAACTCAGGGGTATTCTACCTCTGAGCTACACCCCCAGTCCTATTTTTATTCTTTATTTTGAAACAGAGTCTCACTGAGTTGTGGAGAGCCTCACTAAGTAGTCGAGGCTGGCCACGAACTCAGATCCTCCTGTCTCAGCCTCCCAAGTACTGGGATTACAAGTGTGTGCTACCACGCCCGGCTTAGTATTCTTTTTTTTTTTTTTTTTTGGTACTGGAGATTGAACCCAGGGACATTCTACCTCTGAGCTACATCCACCATGCCTGGCTCCTATTTTATTTTTTAAGAATTTGATGCATTGTAATTATACATCACAGTGAGATTCAAAGTGATACAGACAGACAGATAGACACACACACACACACACACAGCACTTGATGTGTTTCCCTTCCCCTCCCCCTCCCTCTGCCCCACATGTCAGTGAGGGGGCCGTGATCCCCTCATGAATGGACAGAGCGTGTTGAACTCTCTCCTTCCCCGTCCTCCTCCTCCCCCTCACCATCTCCCTCCCTGACCCCCTTCCACTATTTTACTGGTCTTTCTCCTCATTTATCTGAAATCCCTTTTGGTTCTTATTTTTTCTCTAGCTTCCACCTGTGTGAGAAAACACATCACCCCTGACTTTCTGAGACTGGCTGATCTCACCATAACGTTGTCTAGTTCCACCCCTCTTCCTGCAGATGACAGAATTTTGTTCTTTGTGGCTGCGTAAAATTCCATCGTGTACACCACACTTTCTTTATCCATTCATCTATTGATGGACACCTAGTTTGGCTCCACAGTTTGGCTATTGTGAATTGTGCTGCTATAAAAACGGGTATGCATGTATCACGATAGTATTCTGACTTTAATTCTTTTGGAAAAATACTGAGGAGTGGTGTAGCTGGGTCACATGGTGGTTCATTTCTAGTCTTTTGAGGAACCTCCATACTGAACTCCAGAGTGGTTGTACTAATTTACAATCTGACCAACAGTGCATGAGAGTTCCTGTTTCCCCACACCCTCACCAGAATTGATTATTATTATTTTTTTGGGGGGGGTGTGGTATTGGGGATTGAACCCAGGAGGATTCTACCTCTAAGCTACACTCCCACCCCTTTTTATCTTTTGTTTTGAAACAGGGTCTCACTAGATTGCTGAGACTGTCTTCAAACCTGCCATCCTCCTGTTTCAACCTCCTGAGTACCAGGATTACAAGTGTGTGCCACCCATGCCCAGCTTATAGTTTGTATGTGTGTATGTATGTATGTATGTGTGTGTGTATGTATATATATATATATATATTTTTTTTTAGCTTGACTATTTTTTTTCCATCTTTTTGGCACTGGGGATCGAACCCAGGTCGTTGTGCTTGCAGAGCGAGCACTTTACCACTGAGCTACATCCCAGCCCTATTGTTGTATATTTATTTATTTATCTTTTAATTTTTGTTGTTGTTTTTTTTGTTTGCAGTACTGGGAATTGAACTCAGGGGCATTCTACCTCCGAGTTACACCCCCAGCCCTATTTTTTATTCTTTATTTTGAAACAGGGTCTCACTAAGTTGTGGAGGGCCTCACTAAATAGCTGAGGCTGGCCGCAAACTCAGTTCCTCTGGTCTCAAGCCTCTCAAATGCTGGGATTACAAGCGTGCACCACCACACCTGGCTTCTTGTTTGTATATTTATTGGCCGTTTTTTTGCTTGTTTGTTTTTGGTACTGGGAATTGAACCCAGAGAGGCGTTCTACCTCTGAGCTACATCCCAGCCCTATTTTTTATTTTTATTTTGAAACAGGGTCTCACTAGGTTGATGAGATCTCATTACTTGCTGAGGCTGTCCTTGAACCTGAGATCTTCCTGTCTCAGCCTCCCAAGTACTGGAATTACATGTGTACGCCACCACACCTGTCTGCCATTAGTTTTTTGTTTTGTTTTGTTTTTGTGGTACTAGGGATTAAAACGAAGGACACTCTACCCCATCACTTTTTTATTACTTACTTTCTCCAGGTTTATAATTTATTGTACAAATTGAATATTACATGATGAGTTGAAATTAGCTTCTCCAGGCAGATATTTTAATCTATTTACATTGCTTTCACACGTGGCGTTTTTTTAGACCTTAGCTTGAAGTATAAGACAAGCAAAGCAATGCCTCTGTATGTGGCCAGTGCACAATTCACTCCTCCTGTGAGAGTATAACACTTGAAATATTTTTTAATGCCAGTGAACTGGAATTGGGCATCATTTTCTGGACCTGCTATAATTTCAATCTTGCCAAAGCCACAAATTCCACAGCCAATGTCCTTCAAAGTAGACAAATACCTACTTGGCCTGGCTGGAAGACCCTTTATTATTTTGAAACAGGGCCGTGCTAAGTTGCTAAGGATCTTGCCAAGTTGTTGAGGCTGGCCTCAAACCTGTGATCCTCTTGTCTGAGCCTCCCAAGTGCTGGGATCACAGAGTACATCACCATGCCCAGTTTTTATTGGCCACTTGTATTTCTTCTTTTGAGAAGTGTCTATTCAGTTCAATTGCACATTTAAAAAATTTTTTTTGGTGTTAAATTTTTGAGTTTTTTAATATATTCTGTGTATTAGTCCTCTATGGGAGGAGTACCTGGCAAAATTTTTCTCCCATTCTGTAGGCTTTTTTTTTTTTTTTTTTTTTTCGGTACTGGGGATTGAACCCAGGGACATTCTACTTCCAAGCTATGTTCTCAGTCCTATTTTTTATTCTTTATTTTGAAACAGGGTCTAAATTGCAGCAGACCTCACTAAGTAGCTGAGGCTGGCCCTGAACCCGGATCCACTGGTCTCAGCCTCCCAAGTACTGAGATTACAAGTGTGCGCCACCATGCCCGGCTCTCTTTTATTTTTATTTTTGAAACAGGGTCTTGCTAGGTTGATGTTTCACTACTTGCTGAGGCTGGCCTTGAACCTGTAGTCCTGGATCCTCCTGTCTCAGCCTCCCTCAGTACTGGGATTACAGGTGTGTGCCACCACTCCTGGCTTGAATTTCTATTCTGTATAAATTGCCCAGCTTCAAGAGATGCTATAGCAGCACAGACTGATCAGGACAGCCTAGTTGTAGGACTCCCTACCACTCCCCCATTTACCGTTCGGTGTTTTCTGACCTTCCTGAATCTGTTTTGGTGTCTCATTAGTTTGGGGGGAAATTCTCATTCATTACCATTTCAAGTATTTTTTCTTCTAGTGGCATCCTATTACGTATGTTACAGCTTTTGTAGTTGTTCTCTAGTCCTTGGATATTTTCCCAGTCTCCTCTTTGGCTTTCAGTTTTCTGAGGTATCTATTGATATATCAAGCTGACAGATTGTTTTCTCAGGCATGTCCAGTCCCCTAATCAACCCATGGAATGCTTTTTTCTTTCAATGTGCCCTTTATATCTGAGGACTTACCTGGGCATGGTGGTGCACGCTTGTAATCCCAGTACTTGGGAGGCTAAGACTGGAGGATCACAGGTTTGCGGCCAGCCTCAGCTACTTAGTGAGGCCCTCCGCAACTTAGTGAGACCCTGTTTCAAAATAAAGAATAAAAAATAGGGCTGGGGGTATAGCTCGGAGGTAGAATGCCCCTGAGTTCAATTTGAGGACTTGTGTGTCAAATCATGAAAGCCTTTCTCTGGATGGTGCCTCTCCTATTTATTCTCTTTTCTGGATCTCCTAATTAAACACATTTGCAGCATTTCATTCTACCCTCATATTTTAAGTTTAAAAAAGTATTTTCCGTTTCAATGCATTGCATTCTAAATGAGTCCGTTTCTTGTCTTCCAATTTACATCATCTCTCTTTAGTGGTGTCTGGTCTTCTGCTAAACCTGTACAGTGAGGGTTTTTTTAATGACTATATTCTTTTTTTTGGTATGTGTTGTACTGGGGATTGAACCCAGAGGCATTCTACCTCCAAGTTACATCCCAGACCAATTTTATTTCTTATTTGGAAAAAGGATCTAAGTTGCTGAGAGCCTCACTAAATTGCTAAGGCTGGCCTTGAACCTGCGATCCTCCTGTGTTAGCCTCCCAAATACAAGGATTATAAGCATGCACCACCTCGCCTGCCTATGACTATATTCTTCATCTCTGGACTATTTGGTCCTTTTTCAAATTTATTCCCTTTAAAACTATCTTGGTTTACTTTATAATTTTTATTGCTTCTTTTACCTTTTCAGACATGTTAGGCATATTCATCTTGACATCTCTATTTAATCATTATTAGCTTTTTGTGGTGAAAATTTACTAAACTGTGTGCACTGCTATCTCTAACCCTGTGATGGGTGAACTGCTGTGTGGTTCATTTCCTTTTTTGTTTTGTTTTGGCAGCTGGGGGTGGGGGGAGAGCGTTCTATCAGTTCCAGCCACATCAATTTAGGACAAATGTCTTCACCCAGGAAAAAGAGCCTTTGCTTCCCTAGACAGAGACCCATGCGGGCTTGGCTTGCCTGTTGGCCCTCCTGAGTGTCCTGACAGTCCCTGTCAGCTCTTCAGTGTGACTAAGGCCTCAGAATGGGCACCAGATTGTGAATTGGTTCCAAGAATTTTTCAACGTGCTCATCTGGCCACATATGAACTTTGAAAAATCATTTATTAGCCAGGCACGATGGTGCACACTTTTAATCTCAGTATTTGGGAGGCTGAGACAGAAGGATTACAGATTCTTGGCCAGCCTCAGCAACTTAGTGAGGCCCTGTTTCAAAATGAAATAAAAATAGGGCTGGGGGTCTAGCTCAGGGGTAGAATGTCTCTGGGTTCAATCTCCAGTACAGAAAAAAAAAAAAAAAAAAAAAAAAAAAAAAAAAAAAAAAAAAAAAAAAAAAAAAAAAAAAACCCTAAAAACTAAAAACAAGGAATAAAATAGGTGCCAGACATGGTGGCACATACTTGTAATTCCAGTACTTGGGAGGCTGAGACAGGAGAATCATAGGTTCGTGGCCAGCCTCAGCTACCTTAGTGAGGCCCTCTGCAACTTAGGCTGTTTCAAAATAAGAAAAAATAGGGCTGGGGGTGTAGCTCAGAGGTAAAATGCCCTTGGGTTCAATCCCCAGTATCAAGGAAAAAAAAAAAAATAGGGCTGGGATTGTTGCTCAGAGGTAGAATGCCCCTGGGTTCCATCCCAAGTACCACACACAAAAAAAAGTCATTCACTAATCTGTTTTGTAAAATGTAAGTATATCCTTTATTTAGAAAGGGAAAAGATTAAATAAGTATTATAAAATAAACAGAACTCAAAAAATGGTGACAAATGGTTTCATAAAAACAAATACTTTAATTTCACTTTTATCTGGAAAAAATACAATTTAAAATGAAACAACTAATATTTCAACATGTCATCAAATGTCATTTTTGGTAGTATTACGCTTACTCAAATGTGAAGATACAGAACCCTTATAAATTTCTGGAATCAAAGATCCTACTGCAGATGAAAACTGTTATAAAACATCAGCTCTTCAAATATTCCATGTTTGCGCTTTGCTTTTATATGGAGTATTTTATAGAAATAGTATGAAATAAGGCAGACTTTTTAGAAATTCAATTATAAAATTTTAGGGAAAAGTGGTAAGTCCTAATTTTTCTTATGAGGAGTCACTGCAGAGCACTGCTTTGAGCCCAGGTTCTGCAGAGTAGAAGCTACCTTCTGTAGCTCCAGAACAATCACCAACAAAACAGCTGTTTCAAATTAGCATCAACAGAAAAGGATTTAAAAAACAAATACTTCTATAGTGCAGTAAAAGTGTGTCATCTTTTAAATTTGCATTATGAAAATAAGTCTACACCAAGTAATGTATGTTTAATGAATAGAAATCATGTAAATTTGGTCGTGACATCTGAAGTTGGCTCTGGTGTATTTTTAAATTCATAGAAAATATTGAACTTCTAATAAAAATAAATAAACATTTTAATTGACATTAATAATCAACTTCAAAATTTCTTTTTATGTTTCATTTGCTACTCAATGTTAAAAAGAAGTCACTTTCAGTAGTGTTCCCAAGTGAGCGAGTCACTTTGTGACCCGGAAGGGCTGTGAGATCCCGCCGCCTGAGCTGCTTGAAGGTGCGGAGGGAACTGAAGGCAGTGTTGGCAGTGGTGGCCTGTCTGTCGCCCTCTGCAGGACTCCCAGGTGCCTTTCTGAGGAGCCTGGCTGGTGGCCACAGAGGGCTACTGATGTCCCCAAGAGCTCTCACAGGCCTTGCAGATGAGGAAGTGGTTCTGCCTGATCCCGGAAGGCGGAGCAGCTCTGGTCGGCTCCTGCACTACTCGGGAGGGGGCCGGAGGCTCCGCAGCTTCATTTCATCCAGGCCTTTCCAGTACTTAAAGTTGTTGTCAAGATTGTGCATCAAGTCGGGCAAGTCGACAAAGCCTGGAGACAAAGGCAGGAACTCAATGTGCTTTCATGACCTCTTTCAGGAGTTTAGGTCTGGTTTTCGTTTCTTTTCTTTTTTTTTTTTTTGCTGGGCTGGGGATGGAACCCAGGGCCTCACACATGCTAGTGCTCTCTACCATTGAGCCATAACCTCAGGTTTAGGCTTTTTTTTTTTTTTGCAATATTGGGGATTGAATTCAGGGGCATTCTACCTCCGAGCTACATCCCCAGCCCTATTTTTTATTCTTTATTTTGAGTCTCCCTAAGTTGCGGAGTGCCTCACTAGGTAGCTGAGGCTGGCCGCAAACCCGGATCCTCCTGTCTCAGCCTCCCAAATGCTGGGATTACAAGTGCGCGCCACCACGTCTGGCTAGGTTTAGGCTTTCTAAGGACAGCAATGGAGGAAGAGGGACAGAAAGGAGTAAGCACTTGTGTAGTACCACAGACACGGGCAAACACAGCAGCAGTGTGAACAGAGCTAAAGCCAGTACTCAGCACTGGGATGGGCTCCTGGGAGTGTAGTATCTGTCTGTCCGGCACCCCGCAGGACATGAGCCCAGGGAAAGTCAGACAACCTTGTCTGATGCTGTGACAGGCTTTCACTCCCACCTGAAGACCAATGGCGAATGATATGCATTCACAGAGACAGCCTGCGCTGCAGCCTGGCACAGACTAGGCCTGGGGAAGTCGATGGCAAAGGGCTCACACAAATGCTGGGTTTGGGAGTCAACATTATTGGTGGTGAATCCTAGCTCTTGTGACCCCAAGTTCAACTCCCTCAAAACAGGCAAAATGGCACCCATACCTGGGGAGCATATTAATGCACAGCTGTTGGGGTTGCTCTTCTCATTCCCTCTTGAAAGTCTGAGTGCCCAGATGTATTCTGGATTCAGATGCACTATTTGCCATTTAATATGCAACTCCTTGTTGTTTTACTATATTTTGTGGTATTGGGGAGTAAGCCCAGGGGCATTCTACCTCTGACCTACACCTCCAGCCCTATTTTACTTTTATTTTGAAACAGGGTCTTGCTAAGTTAGAGTCTCATCACTTGCTGAGGCAGTCCTTAAACCTGTGATCCTCCTGTCTTAGCCTCCCAAGTACTGGGATTACCAGTGTGCACCACCACACCTGGATCCTTGTTATTTAAAGGATGATGCTATAAGGTTTCTTACCATCCCAAGCATCAAACATATCTGTGATGAAGTAGTCGATAAAGGAAATCTGAGACTTGGGGATGCTGCAGGTGTTTCTGTCAAAAACTGGCATCATCACAGGCAAGCCCCGCTGCTTTTCTTCATCAGTCTGCAAAACAGAAAATGTCCTATACCTCCAGACTCTAGCATCTGGCTCTACTCCACCTCTGAGCAGCACTAACCAACCGAACAAGATCTGCCACTGGGCAGCAAGGGGCAGCACTTCCGATGGCGGGCAGCCTCCTTGCTAGGTCCAGACAGTCCTCGTGGTCAGCCAGCTCTCTGCTGCCCAGCAGAGCCCCTCTGCCTTCCCACCCACACCAGAGGTACACAGGTGAGCGAGAGACACAGCTGCCTTTATAGAGAGCCGCTATAACTGAGATACCTTATTTGAAAGGGCTCTGAAGACAACTGTAAGTAGTAAGGAAATTGAATCGACAATCAAAAACCTCCCAATAGTTGGGGATTGTGATGTACAGCCTCCCAGTACTTGATAGGCTGAGACAGAATGACCACAGGTTCGAGGCCAGCCTCAGCAATTTAGTGGGACTTTAGCAACTTAGACCCTGTTTCAAAATGAAAAATAGGGCTAGGGTGTGTAGCTCGGAGGTAGAACACTTCTGAGTTCAATCCCCAGTACCACATAAATAAAAATAAGAATAAAGAAAATCACATGATCTAAAATGGTAAATTTTACCACAAGGAAAAAAATCTGCTTCCCACAATGGTGTAGCATTTTACACACATCATTGATATGACATCTAGTTGCCTCACCTTTTCACCAATTTTGGTATTGTCAGTTTTAAAAATTTTTAGCCAATTTGTTGAAACAGGGTCTCATTAAGTAGCTGAGGCTGGCCATAAACCTGTGATCCTCCGGTCTCGGCCTCCCAAGTACTGAGATTACAAGCATGTGCCACCATGTCCAGCTCTATTTTATTTTTTGAAACATGGTTTTGCTGAGGCTGGCCTCAAACTACAATCCTCCTGTTTCAGCCTTCTTAAGTCCTGGAATTACAGGCACGTACCACATGCCTGGCTCCATGCTATCTTGATTACTGTGAGTTTTGAAGCCAGTGTTAAGTCTTCCAACTTTTTGTTTTTCAAGTGTGCTTTGCTTATTCAAAGTCCATCATGTTTCTGTATGCAATTTAGACTCAGTTTGCTATTTTCTCTTCCTCCCTTTCTTTGTGGTACTAGGGGGTGAACCTGAGAACATTCTACCTCTGAGCTCTACCCCCAGTACTATTTTTTGTTTTATTTTGAAACAGGGTCTCACTAGGTTGATGAGAGTTCCACTACTTGCTGAGGCTGTCCTTGAACCTGTGATCCTCTGGTCTCAGCCTCCCAAGTTACTGGGATGACAGGCAGGTGCCACCATGCCCGGCTATTGGTTTGCCAGTTTCTCCAAACGACAGAAAAACCCTGCTGTGACTGTGAATAGGACTGTATTGAATAGATACATCAACTTGAGAAGATTTAAAAACCATCTAATACGTGAACATGGTATGTCTCCTCATTTATTCAGTTGTAACATTTCTCAGCAGTGTTTTGAGTTTCATTTTCTGATTAGTGGTAGTGCATAAAATACAACTGATTTGTATATTGAGCTTACATCCTATGATCTTGCTAAATCTACTCTATTAGTGCTAGTAATTGTTTTGTACCATCCTTAAGAATTTTTACATTAAAAAAAAAAGTAAAGCTGTGCATGGTGGTGCATGCTTGTAATCCCAGTACTTGGGAGGCTGAGACTGGAGGACTGCAGGTTCAAGGATAGCCTCAGCAAATAGTGAGACTCTCATTAACTTACTAAGACCTTGTTTTGAAATAAAATAGGGCTGGGAGTATAGCTTCGAGGTAAAATACCCCTGGGTTCAATTCCCAATGCCATACACACACAAAAATTACATGCCATCCACAAACAGAAACAAACATATGTATTACTTTCTATTCTTTGTCTTTTTCTCTCTTGTTCATAGCAATGGCTAGAAATGCTAAGTGTTGAACAAAAAGTGGTGAGAGTGGGCACTGTCACCTGTTTCAATCTGGGAGACAATGTACTCAGGATAGTACTGTTAAATATGTTAGCTGTGTTTTTGTAGATGCTTGCTTATGTATGTATGTATGTATGTATGTATGTATGTATGTATGTATGTATTTGCGGTACTGGGGATTGAACCCAGGGGCATTCTACCTCCGAGCTACACCCCAAGGGTACGTCAGCATGCCCAGCTGTAGATCGGGGTGTGTGTGTGTGTGTGCGTGTTGATGGGGATTGATCTCAGGGGCATTCTACCTCCGAGCTATACCCCCAGCCCTATTTTTTATTCTTTATTTTGAAACAGGGTCTCGCTAAGTTGCAGAGTGCCTCACTAGGTAGCTGAGGCTGGCCGCGAACCCGGATCCTCCGGTCTCAGCCTCCCAAATGCTGGGATTACAAGCGTGCGCCACCACACCTCACTCCGGCTCGCAGTTCTATTTTTTATTCTTTATTTTGAAACAGGGCCTCACTAAGTAGCCGAGGCTGGCCGCAAACCTGCAATCCTCCTATCTCAGTCTCCCAAGTACTGGGATTACCAAAGTGCACCACCACGCCTGGCTAGGAAATTACTTTAAAAAGAGCATCTACAAAGCTGGGCTTGGTGGCCCACGCTTGAAATCCCAGCATTTGGGAGGCTGATACCGGAGAATCCAGGTTCAAGGCCAGCCACAGCTACCTTAGTGAGGCACTCTCGTAACTTAGTGAGACCCTGTTTCAAAATAAAGAACAAAAAATAGTGCTGGGGTTATAGCTCAGAGGTAGAATGCCCCTGAGTTCAATCCCCAGTACCGGAAAGAAAAAAAAAAAAAAAAAGAACTGTGAGCCGAGCCGGGTGTGGTGGTGCACGCTTGTAATCCCAGTACTTGGGAGGCTGAGACCAGGGGATCTGGGTTCTTGGCCAGCCTCAGCTACTTAGTGAGGCTCTCTGCAACTTAGTGAGACCCTGTTTCAAAATAAAGAATAAAAAACAGGGCTGGGGGTGTAGCTCAGAGGTAGAATGCCCCTAGGTTCAATCCCCAGTACGGCAAAAACAAAAACAAAAACAAATCAAGTAATTTTCTATTTCTAGTTTGCTGATAGTTTCTATGATAAATGGCTATTGAATTTTGACATACGCTTTTTCTCTACCTACAGAAATAATCCCATGGTTTTTCTTCTTTATTCAACCTGTATGATAAATTAAAATAACTGATTTTTCTAGTAGTATTAAATCGGCCTCACATTACTGGGAACAATCCTACTTGGTGATTATGTATTATTCTCTTTGTGTATTGTCTTAGTATCTTTGTACCTATTTTTATGGAGATAAAGAACTAATTTTCTTCTGATATTGTCTTAGGTTTAGGACAAGAATGGCTTTATAAAATGAGTTTCTCTATTTTCTTAATTTTTTTATTTTTATTTTTTGGTGGTACTGGGGATTGAACCCAAGGGCACTCTACCTCTGAGCTATACTCCCAGCCCTATTTTAGTTTTTATTTGGAAACAGGGTCTCATGAGGTTGCTGACAGTCTCACTAAGTTACTGAGGGTGGCCTTGAACCTGTGATCCTCCCGTATCAGCCTCCTAAGTACTGGGGATTACATGCATGCACCACCAGCACCAGCCCTTTTTATTTTTTATTTTGAAACAGAGTCTCGATAAATTACTGAGGCTGGCTGAGAACATGTTATCCTTCTCTCTTAACCTCCCAAGTACTGGGATTACAAGCATGTACCACCAGCCCCAGCCCTTTTTATTTTTTATTTTGAAACGGGGTCTCCCTAAATTGCTCAGGCTGGCCTCAGACTTGCAATCCTCCTATCTCAGAATGCCTCTGGGTTCAATCTATCTCCAAGCTACATCTTAGCCCCATTTTATTTTGAAGCAGAATCTAGATAAACTGCTGAGACTGGCCTTGAACCTGGCAATCTTCCTGTCTCAGCCTCCCAAGTACTAGGATTACAGGTGTGCATCTGGCAGCATTTTACTATTTTTGTCTGTTCCTCAGTTTCTCATTTCCTGCCTCCTTTGTATTGTTTTAATATACTTTTGATTCCATTATGTCTATTAGCTTTTAAACTACAGTGATTGTTCTAAGGGCTACAATCTGTATCCTTCACAGTAACTCTATACTGAGTTAAAATTTTAACATTTCTTGTAAAGTGTAAAAGCCTTGGAGCCTTGGACCCTTTTTTTTTTTTTTTTTTTTGGTGGTACTGGGGATTGAACCCAGGGGCTATGCCCCCAGTCCTATTTTTTATTCTTTATTTTTAAACAGGGTCTCACTAAGTTGTGGAAGGCCTCATTAAGTAGCTGAGGCTGGCCGAGAACCGGGATCCTCCAGTCTCAGCCTTCCAAGGACTGGGATTACGTGTGTGTGCCACCACACCTGGCTGCCTTGGACCCTTTTTTTTTTTTTTTTGCGGTACTGGGGATTGAACTCAGGGGCATTCTACCTCCAAGCTACACCCCCAGCCCTATTTTTTTATTCTTTATTTTGAAACCGAATCTCACTAAGTTGCGGAGTGCCTCACTAGGTAGCTGAGGCTGGCTGCGAACCTGTAATCCCCCTGTCTCAGCCTCCAGAGTACTGGGATTACAAGCGTGTGCCACCACACCTGGCTTATTCTTTATGTGTTCTCATTAAGTTGCAGAGGGCCTTGCTAAGTTGCTAAGGCTGTCCTTGAACCTTCGATCTTCCTGTCTCAGCCTCCCAAGTACTGGGATTACAAGGGTGCACCACCATGCCTGGATATTCCCATGTATTTAGAGAAATTCAGAGAACAAAAAAATCTTTTATAGTTACCCGTATATTCATCATTTGGGGTGCTTTTCATTCCTTCTTAAACAACCAAGTGACATGTGCAATCATTTCCTTTCAGCCTTAAGAACTTCTTTTAGCATTTCTTGTAGTGTAGGCTTACTGGCAATGAATTCTATTTTTTTCTGATCTGAGAATGCTTTTATTTTGCTTTAATTCTTGAATATTTTTTTTGTGTGTGTGGTACTAGGGATGGAACCCAGGGGCATTCGACCTCCGAGCTATACCTTCAGCCCTGTTTCTTATTCTTTATTTTGAAACAGGGTCTCCCTAAGTTTTGGAGTGCCTCACTAGGTAGCTGAGGCTGGCTGCGAACCTGGATCCTCCAGTCTCAGCATCCCAAATGCTGGGATTACAAGCATGTGCCACCATGCCCGGCTTTTGAATATTTTTTGACAGAAAGAAAACATGAATATCATTTTTCATATAAGTCATGTGTCATTTTTTTGGCTAATTTAGAGATTAGCTTGCCTCACCTGGGTTAGTCCTCAACGGGCATTTTGCATATGGTCTCTACCAAATCTGGAGAGATTTTAGCCAATGTTTTCTTTTTCTTGCCATACTGGGGATTGAACCCAGAGGCATTCTACCTCTGAGCTACACCCCTTGTCCTATTTTTATTCTTTTTTTTTTTTTTTGGTGGTGGTGGTACTGGGGGTTGAACTCGGGGGCATTCTACCTCCGAGCTATACCCCCAGCCCTATTTTTTATTCTTGATTTTGAAACAGGGTCTCACTAAGTTGCAGAGTGCCTCATTAGGTAGCTGAGGCTGCCCTCGAACCCAGATCCTCCGGTCTCAGCCTCCCAAATGCTGGGATTACAAGTGTGTGCCACCACGCCCATTCGAAACAGAGTCTCACTAAGTTGCGTAGGGCCTCACTAAATAGCTGAGGCTGGCCGCAGACCAGGATCCTCTAGTTTCAGCCTCCCAAGTACTGGGATTACAATTGTGTATCACCACTCCTGGCAGCCAATATGTTTTCTAATTCTTTATGTCTCAAGAGAACATGAAGGACAGATGATTTCTTTAAAGTGTTTTTAGGAGAAGTCTATCAACCCAGTATTCTGTACCCAGCAAAAAATATCTTGTGAGAATGAAGACAAAACAGCTGGGTGTACACCTATATCCCAGTACTTGGGAGGCTGAGACAGGAGGATAGCAGGTTCAAGGCCAGCCTCAGTGAGACAGCAGCCCCTCCCCCCCAAAAAAGGCATCAAACACATTCATTTTCTCAGATAAGGAAAAACAAAATTCATTATTAGTAAATGTATAATACAAGAAATGTTCCTCAAGGATAGAATTTATTTCTGGGTTCTATCTGTGTATCTGTGTCAAGGAACTTAAGAGGCAACATCTTACCTGAGAAAAATATTCTTCTGAGATGCGTGCAGCCCACTCGATGCAGTGCTCCAGGACCCGGCAGGGGTTGGACACATCAGCACATTTGATCAGCATTCGTTTGATGAGAGTCCGGTTCTCTGGTGTCCTGAGCATAGTGTTTATGGCTTTCTGGTCTTTATTAGTTTCCTAAAACAGGAGTAGAATTCAAAGCAATAAAAAGAATACCAAGCCTTCTCTTATTGGTATGATCCTACTGTAAACCCCAAACGGTTCTAGTTGGAATCTACAATTAAAAGTCTCACAAAACAAAGAGCTGCCGGGTGTGGTGGTGCACACTTGTAATCTCAGCATTTGGGAGGCTGAGACCAGAGGATCCAGGTTTGTGGCCAGCCTCGGCTACCTAGTGAGGGCCTCCGCAACTTGGACCGTTTCAAAATAAAGAATAAAAAATAACTCGGAGGTAGAATGCCCGAGTTCAATCCTCAGCACCACAAAAAACAAAAACCCAGAGGGCTGAGGATTCTCTGAGCACTGAGTGCGGCCTTTCATTTTACAAAGGGGAAGCAAGGCTTTGTGATATTCTAGCAGGACCTGGGAGTACAAGGTAACACTGGGGGTTAGTGTACACACCTTTCCCCTTTTCCTTGCCTCTTTTTCACAGTTGTCTTTTTTTTTTTTTTTTTTTTGCGGTACTGGGGATTGAACTCAGGGGCATTCTACCTCCGAGCTACATCCCCAGCCCTTTTTTTAATTCTTTTTATTTTGAAACCGAGTCTCACTAAGTTGCGGAGTGCCTTACTATGTAGCTGAGGCTGGCCTCGAACTCGGATTCTCCGGTCTCAGCCTCCCGAATGCTGGGATTACAAGCGTGCGCCACCACACCCGGCTACAGTTGTCTTTTCTTTCTGTACACTATTTCTCTTTCCCCCTAACAACTTGAAGAGTTAATTTTATCTTTTTTGTTATATTTACTTAAAAAGTTAAAAAAAAAAATGTATCCTCATAACAAAAGGGCTCTTGTGGCCGGATGTAGTGGTGCATGCTTGTAATCCCAGTACTTGGGAGGCTGAGCCCGGAGGATCTGGGTTCGAGGTCAGCCTCAGCTACTTAGTGAGGCCCTCTGCAACTTAGTGAGACCCTGTCTCAAAATAAAGAATAAAAATAGGACTGTGGGTATAGCTCAGAGGTAGAATGCCCCTGGGTTCAATCCCCAGTACCAAAGGAAAAAAAAAGGGGGGGGGGCTCTTGTGATCTACCAGGCTCCTTGCTTCTCACAACCTAGTCCTCAGCACAGCCCAGTGACAGGTGTAGTTCTGGGAATTAGCCTTCACTGCACCCAGATTGCTCAGGTACAAAGACATTCCCTTATGCTGCCCTAACATGAATGTACAAAGGACTTAAGTCATTCTCTTTTAATCTCCACTCACAAGATCTTATGTAAAATATGGAAAGTATCATTATTATATTTCATAAAAGAGGGCACTGGGACTCAGAGGTAAAGTGACTGGTCCCAAACTACCCAGGATAAGAACCTAAGTTCTGCCTTTAGTCCCAGCCCATCCACTCAATGCTGCCTCCTTCATGAGCAGACCATGGGACTGGAGTCTCAGGTCAGTGTGACAGGCTCTCTGAAGAGAACTCAGGTTGGAAGTGTGGGGACTAAGAGCAATGACGATGGCCAAATTGTGCAAGCATGTCTGTGACTTCTGTGTGCAACAGCCATAGTCTAAGGAAGGCTGACAGTCCCATATCAGTGGGACAGTTCTGTGGTCAAGGTAGGTCCTGTGAGCAGGCTGCGCTGTTTTCCTGAAGGGTGCAGGAAGGACCCCACACAAGGCCGCCTCCAGAGTCTTGTGCTCCCAGTTCCCGCTGACCCCTTCTTCCTCAGATCTGTTAGCCCCCGTAGTTCTGCAATGGTTTTTTTTTTTTTTGTGTGTGTGTGTGGTACTGGGGATGGAACCCAGGGGCATTCTACCTCCGAGCTGCACCCTCAGCCCTGTTTTTTATTCTTTATTTAGAAACAGGGTCTCACTAAGTTGCGGAGGGCCTCACTAAGCAGCTAAGGCTGGCCTCAAACCTGGATCCTCCAGTCTCAGCCTCCCAAATGCTGGGATTACAAGCGTGCGCCACCACGCCCGGCTCTGCAATGGTCAGCCTGGAATCTACCCTTTTCCTGTTTTTCTGCCCTTCAGGATTCACTGGGTACTGACCTCAGCTACTGACGACAAGGAAAGCGGCAGGGCTGTCAGTGGAACTGAGACTCACCTAGATACAGGAAACCAGGCATATGCTGTCCTACTGGGGCAGCGGGCCAGCCAGGACTGACAGCAGGAACCGTGAGAGTCTAGGACAGTGGTCTCAGCTGAAGCAGCAGTACATGGTAAGGGGCAATAAGTGGGGTTAAAGATCAAGCAACTCTGATCCTGGCCTGAAAGGTAAGCTATTCCTGTCTGGCAAATGACTCAGGACAGCGACAGGAAGTGGGGATAGGGAAAGCTGAGGTGCTGCCAAGTTGTTCAGTGGATGTGGGTGGGGGCAGGGCAGAGCTGTTCGCTTCAGAGGAGGAAGATTCATGAAAACACAGGCTAGGTTGTTACTGGCACCACAGATCTGGTGTAATAGGTACTCTTCTGTCCCATGTCTTGAGGTTCGTTATTCCCATTCTTTATTTTTTTTGTGGT
Organism: Graphiurus murinus; assembly: GCA_004027655.1. NCBI lineage: Eukaryota > Metazoa > Chordata > Mammalia > Rodentia > Gliridae > Graphiurus > Graphiurus murinus. Next base: position 16,568 of record PVLC010022684.1, read on the forward strand.
ACCGGGGACTGAGCCCAGGGGCATTTTATCTCTGAACTATACTCCCAGCCCTATTTTTTATTTTGAAACAGGGTCTTGCTAGGTTGATGAGAGTCTCACAAGTTGCTGAGGCTGTCCTCAAACCTGCCATCCTCCTTTTTTTTTTTTTTTTTTTTGCGGTACTGGGGATTGAACTCAGGGGCATTCTACCTTCGAGCTATCCCCCCAGTCCTATTTTTTATTCTTTATTTTGAAACAGGGTCTCACTAAGTTGCGGAGGGCCTCACTAGGTAGCTGAGGCTGGCCTGGAACCCGGATCCTCCAGTCTCAGCCTCCCAAATGCTAGGATTACAAGCGTGCGCCACCACGCCTGGCCCCTGCCATCCTCCTGTTTCAGCCTCTCAAGTACTGGGATTACAAGGGTGCATTACTATACCCAGCTTCTATTATCCACATTTTACAGACAAGGCAACAGTACTGAAAAGTTAGGACAGGAGTTCGTATCTGCTTGTTTCCATGGCTACCTGAGGTTTAATGTAATGTATGCCAGGCAGTTATGGATTCCATGCCCCAAGTCCAGAAATGAGGGACAATAATGTCACCTTTGTGACCCAAATACAGGGTGTTCCCAACCCACACTCCTGTGAGGACAGCTGGTGCTACCATGGAACGTGCCACAGTGGGGAGTTGCCTCAGCTAACCCTCAAATGACCAGAAGGGACATTTGTAAAAAAGGGCCCAGGAGCTAGGCGTGGTGGCACATGCTTGTAGTCCCAGTACTTGGGAGGCTGAGACCAGAGGATTCAAGTTTAAGGCCTGTCTCAACTAGTAACTTTGTGTGGTAATGGGGATGGAATCCAGAGACATTCTCCCTTTAAGCTGTACCCTTAGCCCCATTTTATTATTTTGAAACAGGGTCTCACTATGTTGCTGAGACTGGCTGTGAACCTGTACTCCTCCTGTCTCAGCCTCCTAAGTACTGGAATTACAAGCGTGCACCACCACACCCCACTCTTTTAGTAATTTTTTAACCAATAAACCAATTCAAATTCAAATTAAAAAAATTAAAAACAAAACCATTCAAAGCCGGATGTGGTGGCGCACGCTTGTAATCCCAGTACTTGGGAGGCTGAGATAGGAGGATCACAGGTTCGAGGACAGCCTCAGCATGTAGTGAGACTGTTTCCAAATATGAAATAAAATGGGGCTGGGAGTGTAGCTCGAAGGTAGAATGCCTCTGGGTTCAATCCCTAGTACCACAGAAACAAAACGAAACAATTTAGGGGACCAGACCCTCCCCCCACCTGTGTTCTCTTGACACACAGGTGTGAAGGTCTGACTCAAGACCTGAGTAAGTCTCCCTTACCTCATTTTTTTCTAGGGTTGCCAAGGGCTTGTTGACGGCGTTGACAAATTTGTTCACATGTTCAAAATGCTTTGTCATTTCTGTGGCTAGAACCATGTCGATAATACCCTGGCGTAGGGCCCTGTAGTTATTCCTGTTTCAGATGACAAATGAAAGGCTGCTACAGGTTACTGATCCAGACCATACAGGTACTCTTGGAAACAATGTGTCATCCAGGAAATGTGCCCACTGTGGCTACAAACGTAATGCCACTGGAAGTCACACTTTAAAAGAATGCAAGCCAGGCATGGTGACACATGCATGTAATCCCAGTACTTGGGGGGCTGAGCCAGGAGGATGGGAGGTTTGCAGCCAGCCTCAGCAACTACTTAGTGAAGCCCTCCACAACTTAGTGAGACCCTGTTTCAAAATAAAGAATTAAATAGGGCTGGGGGTGTGTTTAATTCCCAGTACCACCCCCCCCCAACACACACACACACACACAATGTAGGAATTATGAGTTAGTGCCTAGGGTACCTGAACAGAAGTTAAAATCAGAAGTTTATGGGAAAGGCTTTTTTGGGGGATTTGGACCCAGGGGCATTCTACTTCTGAGCTACACCCCAGCCCTATTTTTTACTCTTTATTTTTGAAACAGGGTCTTACCAAGTTGCAGAAGGCCTTACTAAGTAGCTAAGGCTGGCTCCGAACCAGGAGCCTCCTGTCTCAGCCTCCCAAGTACTGGGATTACATTCATGCGCTACCACACCTGGTTGTGGGAAAGGCTTTATTTATTGCTATACTGTTTACCTTGTCACACTGAAATATGGTGCATATAGTTATTAAAATAAGGATAGAAGGTGAATGAAGCCTGTTCTCTTTTTTTTTTGGAGGGGAGGTGGTACTAGGGATGGAGCCAAAGGGTATTTCTACCTGTGAGCTACACTCTCAGCCCTATCTTATTATTTTATTTTATTTTTTTTGAAACGGGGTCTTACTAAGTTGCTAACACTATGCTCAAACTATACCTGTCTTGGCCTCCCAAGTACTGGGATTACAAGTGTTTGCCACAACGCCTGGTCAGACTGTTCTCTTTATTACTATAGGTTTCCATCTTCATTAAGAATGTACCTGATAATAAACCAGGCGTGGTGGCACACCCTTGTAATCCCAGCATTTGGGAGGCTCGCAGCCAGCCTCAGCTACTTAGTGAGGCACTCCGCAACTTAGTGAGACCCTGTTTCAAAATAAAGAATAAAAAATAGGGCTGGGGATATCGCTCAGAGGTAAAATGCCCTCAGGTTCCATCCCCAGTACCACAAAAAAAAGAGAGAATGCACCTGAGCCGGGCATGGTGGCGCACACTTGTAATCCCAGTACTTTGAAGGCTGAGACTGGAGGATCCAGGTTCAGGACCAGCCTCAACTACTTAGTGAGGCCCTCTGCAACTTAGTGAGACCCTATTTAAAAATAAAGAATAAAAAATAGGACTGGGGGTGTAGCTCAGAGGTAGAATGCACCTGGGTTCAATACCCAGTACTGCCAAAAAAAACAAAAACAAAACAAAAAAACCGTACCTGGCATGAAGGTACCTTGAAATCCAACAATTTTAGTACCCAAAGATCTTTGAGGGCAGACCTCCTGATAGTTGAGAAAAACCACATATTTGATACCTCTTCTACTAGCCCTTGTTTTAATATTCTTAATTTTGTGTGCGTGTGTGGTACTAGGGGTTGAGTCCAAGGCCTTGTACATGCCAGGAAGTATTCCAGCAGTAAGAAATACCCCCAACTCTCCCCCCGCCTTTTGTGGTACTGGGGATTGAACCCAGGGGCATTCAACCTCTGAGCTACATCCCTAGCCTGATTTTTTTTTTTAATTCTTTATTTTGAAACAGGGTCTCACTAAGTTGCAGAGGGTCTCACTAAGTTGCTTTGGCTGGCTTCGAACCTGCAATCCTCCTGTCTCGGCCTCCTAAGTACTGGGATTACAGGTGTGTGCAACACTACTCCCAGGGGATTACAAGTATGTGCAACACTACTCCCGGCTACCTCCAGCCTTGTTTGAGACAGGGTCTCTCACTAAAAGCTGTCCAGGCTGGGCCTCAAACTTGCATTCTTCCTAAATCAACCCTACCTTGAGTGGCTGAGATTTCAGGCATATACCACCTTATACCTGACTTATTTTTTAAAAATTTTTTGGTGTGTGGTGCTGGAGATTGAACCCAGGGGCATTCTACCTCTAGGCTACACCCCCAACCCTTATTTTTTATTTTGAAACGGGGCCTAAGGTTTTTTGTTTGTTTTTGCAGCTCTACACTCCCAGCCCTATTTTTAACTTCTCTCTTTTTTTTTTCCTCTCTTTCTCTGTCTGTCTCTCTCGTGCATGCCTGTAATCCCAGTACCTGGTTAAGACAGAAGGATCACAGATTCAATACCAGCCTCGGCAACGTAGCTCAGAGACAGAATGCCCCTGGGCTCAAGGGTTCAATCCCCAGTACTATAAAAAGAAAAAGATAAAAAAAAAAAAAAAAGGACAGGGCCCTGTGGATGTGGCTTAGTGGCAGAGCGCATGCACAAGGCCTTGGGTTTCATCCCCAGCACTGAAAGACGAGAGACAAAGGGGCTGACCGTCATCCTCACCTCTCCATGTTTCTGAAGATGTTACACTTGTCGTCCTCCCTGGTCAGCTGGAAGGCCAGCGCTGCATGGTGGCTCTCCAGCACTGCGATGTCATTGTACAAAATGGCTAGCTCACTTCCTGCATTGCACAGGAAGGAGTTGGTCCTCCCAGGGTGATCCACGTCATGAATGGTGGCTGCGATGAGGGCAGCAGCCTCATCAATTGGATCTAAAGTTTCCTGAAAACAGAGATCTTTTACAAACTGGGGTATGGTGCTGAAGCAAGGAAGCCCTCCGCAGATTTTTCTCCCTGCCCTGTTGCTTTAAGGTAAGAATATCTCAGATTGCTGAGACAAGCTCATTGTGTGAGCGAATGCAGTGTTCCTGTCTCCATTCCAAAACAGCTGATCTCCATCTGTGTTCACTGGGGAACGTTCTCCGATCCTCAGTCTCACATAAGTCCAGGACCTCATCAAAGCGCAGGGTGTCCTCACAGATCAGACTCAGTTCAAGTCTTTCTCCAGACCCATCGCCAGAAGGCCCTTTGTTGGAAAGACTTACTTAACCAACATATTACTAAATATGAGAGAACTATTCCAAACACACATCACTTACATTACCTGAGATTGGTCTACTTTTCTCCCTTCTTTTGGTGCTACCTTTGTTAGGCTGATGTCAGGGTTTTTGAGTTTAAGGAAATGACCTGGAAATTTTCTATCTTTTTCAAGGCTCTGAAAAGGTTCACGTAACATGGGAAAATTCCATAAAGGGCTAAAGTTAACTTACCTGTTTATCTGGGCCCGGAGCAAGGTTTTGAAGAAATTGATATATATTTTTTTTTTTTTTTGCGGTACTGGGGATTGAACTCGGGCGTTCTACCTCTGAGCTATACCCCCAAGCCCTATTTTTTATTCTTTATTTTGAAACCGAGTCTCACTAAGTAGCGGAATGCCTCACTAGGTAGCTGAGGCTGGCCGCGAACCTGGATCCTCCGGTCTCAGCCTCTCGAATGCTGGGATTACAAGCCTGCGCCACCACGCCCGGCTAGAAATTGATAATTTAAAATTTAGTTCCATAAGCTGGGCGTAGTGGCGCCCACCTGTAATTCCAGTACTTGGGAGGCTGAGATAGGATAACAGGTTCGAGGACAGCCTCAGCAAGTAGTGAGACTCTCATCAACCTAGCGAGACCCTGCTTCAAAATAAAAATAAAAAAATAGAGCTGGGGGTCTCTCAGAGGTAGACTGTCCCTGGGTTCAATTGCCAGTACTACTACAAAAACAAACAAACAAAAAAACACATCCCTGAAATTTAGTTCCATGGTATTAACTCTATTTTGTTTTCCATTTGCATCAATTTATTTAAAACATTTTCTCTTCTGGTCTAAAGTTTTCAAATTAATATGTCTGTGTGGTTTTTTTTTGTGTGTGTGTGATACTGGGGATTGAACTCAGGGGCATTCTACCTCCGAGCTATAACCCCAGTCCTATTTTTTATTCTTTATTTTGAAACAGGGTCTCACTAAGTTGTGGAGTGCCTCACTAGGTAGCTGAGGCTGGCCACGAACCCGGATCCTCCAGTCTCAGCCTCCCAAATGCTGGGATTACAAGCATGCGACACCATACCTGGCTTGTGTGATACTTCTAATAATTTACATTTCAAATTTGTATACTTCTGGTTGTATTTGTCAGTTAACTGGGATAGAACTTCACTGTCTTGGTTATTTCAAACTATCATTTTGGATTATCATTTGCTCTTCCTGTGTTCTTTCTTAAGAAATGAAATAATTTAAAATGTATACATTTAAATATACCATTGCCTTCATTCTACAGGTTTTGTTTTCTTTGTTGATACAAAATTATTCAAAATATTCTCCCATTTGTAGTGGCTGACACTTTAAATTTAATCATTAGTTATTAAATTCTAGTTTTGTTGTCCTTAGAAAATAATGTCTATGAAGTTTTGGAGTTTACGAAGACATTATGTCCTAGTATGATGTCATATTTGGAAATATTTGGCAGACATCTGAACAGAGTTTTATATATAAAATAAGAGATCAACTTCTGTTGGTTAATTTGACTTAAAATTAAAAAGTTTAAACTTTAAATGGTGAGTTATAATGGTATATGAATTAAATTTTTTTGTGTGTGTGGTACTGAGAATGGAACCCAGGGGCATTATACCTCTGAACTGCACCCTCAGCCCTGTTTTCATTTTTTATTTAGAAACAAGGTCTTATTAAATTGCTGAGACCGGCTTGGCGTGGTGGCGCACGCTTGTAATCCCAGTATTTGGGAGGCTGAGACAGGAGGATCCGGGTTCGAGGCCTTCCTCAGCTACCTATTGAGTGAGGCACTCCAAAACTTAGTGAGACCCTGTTTCAAAATAAAGAATAAAAAATAGGGCTGGGGGTATAGCGCGGAGGTAGAACGCCTTTGAGTTCAATCCCCAGTACCCCCCCCCCAAAAAAAATTGCTGAGACTGGCCTTGAACCTGCAATCCTCTGGTCTCAGCCTCCCTAGTACTGGGATTACAGATGTGTACCTGTAATAATTAATGATTAAATTTAAAGTGTCAGCCACTTCAAATGAAAAAATATTTTGAATTATATTTCAATAGATGCTTTTAACTATTCTAAATTAGCTCTGAATAATAAATATTGATATGTTTATAGAGTAGTTCAAAAGTAATACAGCAAAATTGGGTGATCTTTGTCTTCTGGATCATACTGACACAGATGCACAGATGTCCCTTGCCATTTGTTTTCTTTTTTTTTGGCGGTACTGGGGATTGAACCCAGGGGCAGTCTACCTCTGAGCTACATCCCTAGCCCTATTATTTATTCTTTATTTTGAAACAGGGTCTCACTAAGTTGCAGAGGGCCTCACTAGGTAGCTGAGGCTGGCTGCAAACCCAGATCCTCTAGTCTCAGCCTCCTACTGGGATTACAAGCATTCACCACCACATCTGGCTTTTTGGTTTTCATAATTTTTAAAACAGTTCTCTCTGGACTCTTCTTATATCTATGGTCTTGGTTTTAATCTTAAAGACAAAAACAAAAACAAGTAGTGTGGTGGTGCACACCTGTTATCTCAGTATTTGGGGGCTGAGGCAGGAAGATTGTAGGTTCTAGGACAACCTCAGCAATGTAGCAAGACTTTTAGCAACCTGGTGAGACCTTGTTTCAAAATAAAAAACTGGAGCCAATTATGGCTCAGAGGTAGAACGCCCCTGAGTTCAATCCCCAGTACTGAGAAAAACAAAACAAAATGAAACCCAGTAATAATAAAAAGAAAACAGAAGAACTGGAGGGACAGGAGGGAATGAGCAATAAGGGGTACCCTCACAGGGACAGGGGAGGAGGAGATGAATCTGAAACCATTTAGGTGTGATAGTAGGCCCTATCAGGAAGAACCAAGGATGGCTCCAGGTTTCTGACTTGGGCATCTGGTAGGATGAATGGACCCTGGACCAGAAGACAGCTCTGGGTGGGAGCTGTACTGTGGCAAAGATGATAGCCTTGGGCTGACTCAAAGGTACAGGTGAGGCTCTTAAAGGGATGATGGGCAGAAGTTGGCTGCATGTGCCTACAGATTCAGAGTGAGAACCAAGAAGAACAGCACTGTCCTTTCCTTGCTGGCTTTCCCCAGGCACCAAATCCTGCTTTCTGTGCTCCTATAGAATGGCTGAGAGTGATGTCATGAAGGAACATTCAACTCCCCAGAGATACAAACGTGGTTTCTCACTTTAGGCTGCCCATGAATGGGGACCACTCCTGAGCAGTCACACCACCTATCACCTGGTGGATACAGAAACACTAGATTCTTACTCTTCTGACATTAAAAGTAGAATGCAAACATGGGCTCACCTTTATTCTCTCTCTGGAGAGAAAATAGGCAGTGGCGTGAAGCACATCCGCAGAATGTGTAGAATTGTGGTAAGGGTTAGAAGAATGATAGTTGGTTTCAATGATCTGTAACCACGATCTCAGTGTTGACTCTGAACAGTTCAAGAATTCACAGATTCCAAAGCGAGAAAATACTTTGAGACCCAGATAAATCAAAGGCCTACAGGGAAAAATATCCATAAGACAAAACAAAAAAACTGGCAAAGTATTCTGAACCCTGAATAGGTTCAGATCCAATAAGCAAATCCAAGCCAGGCTATAGAGTGTGCAAGGGAGCCAAGTAGAGGACTGTGCTGGCCTCTCTGTGTGACAGTCAACTAACCCAGGGGGAGTCCAGTGCGACTTCTGCTTTCAGGAGGCCAAGATCCAGGGGTGAGAGCTGGCTGCCCACACAGCTTCTGGCCTCAGCTCCTCTTTGGGGCTCCCTATTTGCTGGAGTGAGGTTTGTCATGCTCTTTCTGATTCAGATTCCTACTTGTACTGGTGGAAAATATCCTCAAAATAATCCTTTTTTCAGGTTACATTTTATGCCACTTTGAACCCTATCCTCTGCCTTGGACTTGTTGGACCTATGTTTTTGGCCAGATTGCTTGCCTAAAAGAAAGCATTTCCTGAGAACTACATACATGTCAGGCACTGTTATATGCCATGTGATCAATCACCTTAATCTGGAAAGGAGTGTTGCAACCTGTGGGGATTTCCCCTGAGATGATGACCAGCTGGCCTTTCACTTGGAAGATCAAGAACCTTGGCCAGGTATGGTGGCACTTGCCTGTAATCCCAGTACTTGGGAGACTGACACAGGAGGACTACAGGTTCAAGGACAGCCTCAGCAACACAGTGAGACTCTCAGCAACCTAGGGAGACCCTGTTTCACAACAAAAACATAAAAAGGGTTGGGGTTGAAGCATGGAGGTAGAATGCCTTTGGGTTCAATCATCCCTAGTAGCACAAAAATAAAGAATCTTGGCCTGCTGAGGCAGTCTCCAGAGGTGATCACAGGTCTTAATGCAGCCTGCCTCAGCTTGATTCACATGCATGTAATGCCTGTGGTGTGTAAACCAAGCACACATACTTGTCTGCCACGGGACCGGACCATGCTAGGCACATGCAAGCAGAACATCTCAGAAGGTGAATGTCCTGGAGTAGCATGAATGACATGGGGCTACTCCAGGACAGCTGGCTCAGACTGGAATGATACCAGAACTGTCCCACAGCCCAACAGAAGACACCTCTCCTGAGAGCCCTGGCGGGCCTCAGTCTGTGCATGCCCCTTTCCTGTGTGCCAAGCTCATCCCTTGTCTAACACCTCTTATTCAACAAGGTACAAAGCTGAAGCACACTGAAATCACACCCAGATGAGGACGACTGGCATTCTGAGTGTCCCCATGCCTGTCACCAACATGGCAGCAAGGATCTCAGGGCAGTGTGTGCCTCTGATAAATTTTGGTTTTAGGCTGAGGCGGCCTTTGCTGTATCTCAATACATTACACTACAAGACAGACAAGTATCCTCTTCCACAAAAACTTCACTATTTGGAGAAGTCACTTGATCAGTGTGATGCTTCCCACAAATCTGCCAACTCTCTCTCCAGGATCACGACTCTCTGGCACTTGCCATCATGCCCCTCCCTCCTCCACAGGCTCTGGGATCCAGCACTCCATCTGCTGACTCCCCCCACACTCACCTGTTGTGGGTGGCAGCCTCCAGCTCAAAAATATCAAAGTCCCAGTATTCCACATTTTCCATGGCCCGAGCTATCCGTGGTGGGACATCGTGAAGGGAGATGGGAGTGATTATATTATTTGAGCCATGCTGAAAGTCTGCAAAGTGATGTAATTTGGAGAACAAAATTAATGGGTTGACTTTTTTTTTTTTTTTGCGGTACTGGGGATTGAACTCAGGGGCATTCTACCTCCGAGCTATACCCCCAGCCCTATTTTTTTATTCTTTATTTTGAAACCGAGTCTCACTAAGTTGCGGAGTGCCTCACTAGGTAGCAGAGGCTGGCTGCGAACCCGGATCCTCCGGTCTCAGCCTCCC
>PVLC010022685.1:0-26443 GCA_004027655.1 Graphiurus murinus
TTAGATATATAGAATGGCTCTTTAGAGAATTCATAAATTGGTGTTTGGAGGTAGAATGCCCCTGAGTTCAATCCCTAGTACCGCAAAAAAGAAAAAGAAAAAAGAAGAAATAATAGGGCTGGAAGTGTAACTCACAGGTAGAATGTTCCTGGGTTCAATCCCCAGTATAGAAATAAATTAAAAATAAATAAATAAATAAATAATCTTTCCTCCATAACTCATAACTGTGATAACATGTTATGCTTCTCATTGATTGTTGTTATAGTTAGATATATAGAATGGCTCTTTAGAGAATTCATAATTTGGTGTTTGGAGTTAATGTAATTGAGTCTTGAGAGTTGTAATCTTAGCAGTGGGTAATCCTAGTGGTGGCCCAGGGCACAAGGGTCTGGCTAGGGAAGGTGAGTCGCCAGGGTGGGGCCTTGGGGATTATATATAGTCTACCTTCTTTCTTCTGGCTCCCATGATGTGAAGTGCACAGTCCATGTGCTCTTCCTCATTCTGCTTCTCACCACCATGCCCTGAGATCTGCTCTACAGTCCCCTTCCTCTCATGGACTGAACCCAAAATCATAAGAAAATAAATAATTTTTCCTCTAAATTGCATGATCAAGTCTTTGAATTATGGCTGTAAGAATGCCTATGGATATAATTGTTCTCCTAAAACTCATCAATAATCTACAAATAAATCAAGAATAAAGCTGGGTGTCGGGGTACATGACTGTAATCCCAAGACTTGGGAGGCTGAGACAGTAGGATGGCAGGTTGGTGGTCAGCCTCAGCTATTTAGTGAGTAGCTCTGAAACTTAGTGAGGTCCTTTGCAACTTAGTGAGACCCTGTTTCAAAAGAAAAAATAAAAAGTGTTGGGGTATAATACCCCTGAGTTCAATCACCAACACCACACACACACACACACACAAAAACATCAAGAATAATAGTATACTGTATATAACACTATATATATTCTATGAATAGGATGTCTAAAGTTTAGTTCAGTAGTTTATACAAGGAGTCAATTTATTCAATCCTTTCTCTGGGGAAGCAGGACCTAGTCAACTAATTTCTGCCTAATTATATATTTCCATCAGCCTCCACCAAATTTGTGTGCTTATGTAAAGCAATAACATCTCAGGAAGAAAGTGTGAAATAGTAGTTCAGGTCATTATCTCTAAAATCAGACAAACTACATCAGAGATACAGAGTTTTTGTTTTGTTTTTTTTTTTTTTTGCTTGTTGCTGTACTGGGGATGGAATCAAGGGACACTCTACTACTTAGCTAAATCTCCAGCCTTTTTTATATTTTTGTATTTGAGACAGGATCTCACCATGGTGCCCAAGCTGGCCTAAAACATGTAATCCTCCTGCCTCAACCTCCAAAGTAGATGGGATTATAGGTGTGTGCCACCATGCCGGGTATAGAGTAAATTCTGATTTGGGGCCATTTTCACGTTTTACTTGATATATGTATTTTTTAAAAAGGACAAAACCTACTGAAAACTTAACACTGGCTCCTTTTCCTAGGCCAGGTGCTATGAGTAAGCAAAGTCTTCACCTCAAGAATTCTCTGCTTATATCAAAGGCACTATTGTGTATCTAACTCAGAAACTGAGGTCACAGACCCATTCTCTCAGTTTTCCTAAATCTCCTATATGTCCTTTACAGTGTCAGTGATTAACATATATATATATATATATATATATATATATATATATATATATATGTATATATATATATACATATATATATATATATATATATTTTTTTTTTACCTACAGTGGCCCTTATACCTAAAGACAGCCTTCTGATTTCTTCTTGAATGCATATACTACTGGTGACTTTTGTGTGACTCTCCTTTTGTAGTTGGTCCATAGAGGTTTTACTTGTTTGTTTTGTTTCCAATTTTCCATCATCAAGTTCGAGGCCAGCTTCCACAACCCAGAAAAACCTTCAGCAACTCAGTGAGACCTTGTCTCAAAATAAAATATAAGAAGGGCTCAGGATGTATCTTGGAGGCAGAAATAAGATCCCTGGGCACAATCTGCACCCCTTCCCCAAAAGCAGACACAAAAGAACAGGTCAGGAGAAAATAAAAGGATACAATGCTATCTAAATACAATAGAAACTGTGTTCATATTTTGTTTACAATAAAAGTAAAACTTTTTCACATGTAGTTAATCATCATAATGGGCATAGGGTTCCTTTTTCTGGAAGATGGAAATGTTCTAAAATTGTTTATGGTGACAGTTACATAACTCTATGAATATGCCACCAAATTGTTTAAGTGGATGAGTTGTGTGCTATGTGCATTGTGTGTCAATTAAGCTGTTAAATTTTCATTTAAAATTATCTACTTAAAGTGCCATTAGGCTCCTTTAATACCTTTAACCAATTCTGAGGTAACTATGGGCATGGAGTGGGCTGGTTGCCCTCCTAACCCCATACTTTGTGGAAGAAAAGCTGGCGTTCAAGGGCCAGACCTTTCAGCAAACCATTGTCACCTTCCTCCCACTGAAGAAAGTACATGCTCATGTGAGACAAGAGATATGCCCATAGGCCATTTCAATGCACCAGAACTCAAGGCTCTGGAATCTTCTATAGGAGAAATTAAATGAGAAGCCTTAAGACTGCTTCCATGAGCTTCTATGCTTCTTCCTCATATCAACCCTTTTGAGGGTGGACCAATGTGTATAACCATAAGAGAAAGGGGTGTCTCTACAAGAAGGTGGATGACTAGTTTGCAGAATGTTCTCTTTAAAAGAAACACTAGACTCCTTATGCAAGATGGAAATGAGACAGGAAGAGGATAAAGAATGTCTAAATCCTGAGACTTGACTTCTCAAACCCACATTATAGCAAGGAACTCTGTATTAGTCCAAGAATTTAAAATTCTTCCTGGCCTTCCAAGTTCTATGAAGTTGTGTGTGTCTTTGAAATATTTAGGCATATCATATGTCAGCCTAGGTTTGCACTACTTTCTCAGCTCCTACAAATGTCAGAGACAAACCTGGATATCTAACTTTAATTCCAAGTTGACTTTAATATGTTGCAAAGCACCTTTTTTATATTTTCTCTTCAGTAAAGTATATAGTTTCTTGTTTCTTCCGGTAAGTTTGATAGAGAACTTTTCTCTCTGCTAGTGAAAGACAGAACTCAAGTTGGAGGAAAATTGTTTCTTCATATCATTAAATTCTCATGACCTATCAGGATTTTCTTATGAGTAAGTAGATATGGACATGGTATGGTGTTATTTGCAGATAATTTTCTATATCCTCACACCCAAATGAAAACAAAACAAAAGAGCCTAGCAAAAGCATTCATATTATAAAAAGAATATACTTCAGCTGTTTTTGTGTGTGTGTGTGTGTGGTACTGGGGATTGAACTCAGGGGCATTCTACCTCTGCGCTATACCCCCAGCCCTATTTTTTATTCTTTATTTTGAAACTGGGTCTCACTAAGTTGTGGAGTGCCTCACTAGGTAGCTGAGTCTGGCCATGAACCCAGATCCTCTGGTCTCAGCCTCCCGAATGCTGAGATTACAAGCCTGTGCCACCATGCCCGGCTACTTCAGCTATTTATAAATATCAAAACAAAGAGCCAAACATGGTGGCATATGCTTGTAATCCCAGTACTTGGGAGGCTGAGACAGGAAGACAACTGGTTTGAGGCCAGCCTCAGCAACTTAGTGAGACCCTCTGCAACTTAATGAGATGCTGATTCAAAATTGAACAAAAAAAAAAATAGGGCTGGGGGCATAACTCAAAGGTGGAATGTCCCTGGGTTCAATCGCCAGTACCATTAATTAATTAGCTAATTAATTAATTAATTATGTAAGTAGGTAATATTAGTATTCTGTTTTATGCAATGAAAGTATATTCTTAAAGTTTATCTCATTAACCAATACCTACTGTTTTCAAACTTATTCTTGTACCGTTTCCCTTACTTAAAAATCACAGACAACATCTAGAGAAAGTGAAAAAGGACCTGGTCAGTACATTTTGATGTTGGAATCAGGAATTTTATTTAATACTGTATAAATGATCAGATGGCAGTTCTGTTTGAACTATTTTCATCTTTTTTAACCATTTCTGATTTAGTGAAATCCAAGTTATATTTAATATGTCTTAAACATTTATATGTTTGATATAGCAGCATCTCCTCAGAGGCAGCTTGATTAAATTTGGATTTTAAAAGTCACTCTAGAAGGCAAGAAAAAATGAAAGAAGGGTTATATACTGGTTGTGAGTAGTAATACTCTACTTTTAAAGTCCCATGCAAAGTTATATGCAAGTAATTCTCACCAGCTGGATTAAAATTATATCTGTAAATACTCATATTGAACTTGAAGAATTTCCCTTTCCTGAGAAAATCTTTTCTTATTATCATATTCAGAAAGTAATACTTTTCCTTTCTGCCTTTCACATGGGAGGCAACCATTTATTATATTCATTAACATGCATACGTATTACAATAAAATATTTTCCACAATATTTTATTTTTATTTTCCATTTCTTAAGTTTCTGTCTTACTTTTAATTTTATGTTGGCTTAATTCTGGCATTTTACCCAGCTGTCTAATACTATATACCATTTAGCATTTTCCCTACTTCAGGATGATCTTCTTAAAAAGAATGAGTTATCAGGACATCATGAAATAGAGTGTATTCTAAAAAGAAAATATCTATCTATCTACTATTCATTCAATCATCCCTTCAGTCTATCTACCTAAATACAGAGAGTCTAGAAAAACTTATAAAATAATTAAATTCAAATTGTAGAAAATTAAATACATGGTGAGTTATGAACTACATACACAGATTAACTTCTACACATCTCTAAATGCCACCCTCAACCATGTTTTAAAAGAAATAACATGTATAACTTAAAGATCACCACTAAACCCAAAAGAGAAAATATTGAAGAATCAATAACAATTTACAGTGATATTATGATTATAGTTATTCTTATTTTAGTATACATTATTATTGATGGTTTAAGTAACTACAATTTGTGCAATGAGTCAGTAAATAATAAAAGGTTGTGGAAATATAAAACACTATTTAAAGAGTTTTAGAAAGGGTAGCCAGAAAGCAACATTAGGATCAGTAAGAGAATTTTGGAATATCTATAGAATATGTTACATTAGCAATACAGTAAACCTGTCACTTCAGCCAGGTCATATGGGCAAAAAAATATTTTCTGTGCAGTTCTGTTCATTGTGGTATCGTTAGTGAAATGACATACTTAAAATCCTTATATTTGAAATCACTTGGCCTCCTTAGAAGGCATGTTTTATAATCACCTTCTGGTGTAGGGTTGTGCAGATATTAACAATTTGAAGGGACAGAGAAGGATGCATTTTCTTTGCATGGACACAACCAAACACTGTAACTTAGATAATAATAGAGTTTCAGTAGAGAGGGGTCAACACCAAAAGTTTAATATAAAAATACATTGCTTCTGTATCTCTGATCCCCAATTATCCCCATGAACATATCAAAATCTGACCATTTTGGAATTTAATTAGAGATAAATACTACAGACAGGATTCCAAGTCTCTCTGAAAGGAAACATGCAAATAATGAAAATGTCTTAGAATGGCAACCATCAAAAACACAGACAACAACCATTGCTGGCAGGGGTGTAGAGAAGTGGGAAGCCTAATACATTTTTGGTGGAATTGCAGATTAATGGAAACCACTGTGGAAAACAATATGGAGGATCCTCAGACAAATGGGATCCAGCAATACCACTTCTGGGTGCCCAAAAGAATGGAAACCAAACTATCAAACCGATGCATGTGTATCTATGTTTATAGCCACACAATTCACAATTGCCAAACTGTGGAACCAGCAAAGATGTCCATCAACAGATGAATGGATTACAATGTACACAATGGAATTTTACTCAGTCATAAATAATAAAATCATGTCATTTGCAGAGGAAGGGATGAAACTGGAAAACATTATGCTAAGTAATATTAGTAAGTCACAAAAAGTAAAAAAATGGTATGCTCTCCCTAATATGCAGAAGTTAGAGAGAAAGTGGGACATAAAAGGGGCTCTAGACGAAGAAGGAGAAACCTTAGATGAGCAAAGAAGGTAACTTAACTGAAGGTGATGTGGGGGGGTGGAGGGAAACACCCTAATGCGTATGATGTACTTTCACAAACATATCAAAGTCAGTCACTGAACTGAACTTGAGAAGGAGACAGGGAGGAAGAGTAGGGCAGGAATTGGGGACAGGTTAAATGAGAAATGTGTGCAAATATGCCTTTACCAGCTTGTACCTAATAAAGATGCATGCTTACAATGCACCAATAAAAAAGAAGGAAGGAAAGATGAAAGAAAGAAAGAAAGAAAGAAAGAAAGAAAGAAAGAAAGAAAGAAAGAAAGAAAGAAAGAAAGAAAGAAAGAAAAAAGAAGAGACCTCTGGTCACTAAAAAAAAAAAAAAAAAAGCTGGAAGTAAAGTATAAACAAAAAGAATTAGGGAAAATTCAACCACCATTCTAAATAATTCTACAGATATTGCAAAGGCCATGTTCTTAGAGAGACAGACAATATTTTAAAATTACAAAAAGACATTAGCTATGAACATTAGCTAAAAGAATATTCTCTATACAGATGAAGGATTTCTTGGCCCTTTTATTTATGAAGCATAGGACAATGTGCATCTTCCCATGAAAAGGACCGCTCAAATAGATGGGTTTTATCATGAAAGTTTTATCCAAATATATTTTTGAAATTTTGTAACTATATTGAGTACAATCTTTTTCTTATGTTGTTAAAGTAGGTTTACATAGCAAAAAAATCAATTGGCAAGAGTTAAAATTCACAATAGAATTGCTGTTAAAATTTATTCCTCTGAAGCCCTATCTCTCTGAGGAAGATTTTTAAATTGGGTATATTTATTTTTCTCTTTCTGTGTCTTTATTTTTATTTACTTCCCTTCATAGATTCCAAAACTTTTTTGACTTACCACCCCATTTTCAAAAGAAGAATTACTCAGTGACTTTCTGGAAATTGACCTTCTTTAAATGCATAAATAAAAATGCAGTGACAAATATAAATTTTTTATGTATCCATATTTTATTTTAACACCCCTTAGGGGTCAGTATCACTCACTTTGGGACTCTAGGAGCCTAGATAAATGATTATCAATAACTGCCATAAGCAATGAATGTTAGAGAATAAAGATAATATTCATCCATCTAGAAAGAGTATACTTCTTGAAACTGGTAACTCAGATTACTTGGTACCATGAATATAGAACTTATTAAATGGGGATGACTGACTTTCTAAAGTATCTAGTAAACTTTAGCATACCCTACATTCTTTCATCATTGGACTCATTTAATTGCAAATGTTAATCTATTTTATAGATTTCTTTAATTATTTATACAAACCATATTATCTTTTTTTCTACCATTCTGCCATTACATGAAATTATTGGTTTATTGACAATTTCAATTAAGGATTTAACTGTCAATTTTGAAAAATGTATATATTTATTGAAGGTTTCAAATATAGCACAGAGAACTCCCTCATACTTTCCCCAGTGGCAACATTTTTGTTATCTATGGTAAGATATCAAAACCATATAAAATTTGTGTTAAGATGTGTGCAAAAAATTATTTCTTAGTTTGTCACATATGTAGATTCTGGTGACCATTACTGCTATCAAACAGTAAACTCTTCTAGTGAAGTGTAAAAATTTTACCTTCATCAATATCTCTTTACCAACTTCTTTTTATAATAAAAATTTAAATACCTCTTAGATATTGAAAACCATATAAACAATATTACAGCTTTTGATTCACAAGTCAAGCACAATTTAGGAAGGTAACAAATAAAAGGAAAAATCTATAATACATTCCAGTGTACTTTCCTCCTTTCTGATGATGTAAGCATTTTTATTTACTTTTTATTTCAAGAACTTCTTTTAGATATTTGTTAGGGTACAACTGCTGTCAACAAATTCCTAGTTTTCCTTCACTAGAGAATGTCTCTAATTTCCAAGGGACAGTTTTGTCAGATGGAGAATTCTGAATTGACAGTTTTTATCTATTTTAGGTATTTGTTTTTTATTGGTGCATTGTAATCGTACATCTTTTTTAGGTGCAAACTGGTAAAGGTATACATGCATACATATCTCATTTAACTCTTCCCTAATTCCTGCCCTACTCCTTCCCCTCCCTCCTTCTCAAGTTCAGTTTAATGATTGACTTTGATATATTTCTGAAAGTATATCATGTGCATTAGGGTGTTCCCCCCGCCCATCACTTTCAGTTAAATCACCTTTGCTTGCTCATCTAAGGTTTCTTCTTTGTCTAGAGTCCATCTTATGTCCCCCTTTCTCCCTAGCTTCCACATATTAGAGATTATATGATTTTTTATATTTTGTGACTGACTAATCTCACTTAGCATAATGTTTTCCAGTTCCATCCATTTTCCTGCAAATGACATGATTTTATTCTTCATTATGGTTGAGTAAAATTCCATTGTGTATATCCCATAGTTTTGTAATCCATTCATCTGTCGATGGACATCTTGGCTGGTTTCATAGTTTGCCAAGTGTGAATTGTGCAGCTATAAACATAAATGCACATGAATCAGTCTGATAGTTCGGTTTCCATTCTTTTGGGTAGATAACCAGAAGTTGTATTGCTGGATCATATGGTAGTGTCATTCCCATTCATCTGAGGATGCTCCATACTATTTTCCAAAGTAGATGCAATAATTTGCAATCCCACCAACAATGTATTAGGGTTCCCACTTCTCCACACCCTTACTATCATTTGTTGTTGTTCGTGTTTTTGATGTTTGCCATTCTAATTGGGGTTAGGTGAAATCTCAAGGTATTTGAAAAATGTATCACTTTTTTTTTATGTCCATGATTTCTGAAGAGAAATATCTGGTCACTCAATGTTTTTCCTCTGCATGCATGTAAAGGATGATTTTTACTAGCTGTTTTCAAGAATTTTTTTCTCTGCAATAGTTTCCTAAAGTTGTTTGATCTGTTTTGGGATCTTATCTTTAGTTTATCCTGTTTGGGATTTGGTCAATTCTTGAATATATAGGTTTATGCCCTTTGTCATACTTTAATTTTTTTGAGTCATTATTTCTTCAAATACCCTTTGAACTTGCTCTTTTTCCTCTTTCTTTCTTTCTGGAACTTTGATGACATGGAATTTTTGTTATAGTCCCACAGATATAGCTTTTTTCTTTCTTTTTTCCTTTCTTTTTCTTCTATCTTTTCTTATTTTTTAGTCTGCTTAGTCTCTATTTTTTAGATTGGTGAATTTGTACTATCTATTTTCAAGTTCACTTTTTCTTTTTCCACTCTGCCATTGAATTTATCAAGCTTTAAAATCTCAATTATTACATATTTCAGTGCAAACATTATTTTTGTTCATGATATGTGTCATTAATTTGTAAACCTTTCTATTTGTTTCATTTGAAATTGCTTAGTAAAATTGTTATCATGGTAGCTTTATGTTCCTTGATAGAAGACTCACATGTATATGCCACCTCTGTGTTGGTTATTTTCTCATTAAAGACTTTTTTTTTTTTTTAGTTCTTGGCATACAGAATAAATTACACTGTATTTAGAGCAATTGGATGCTGTGTTACAAGGCATTTTATTTTTTAGTAAACTTCCTGTGATATTGCACAGGGTGAAACTATGATCCAGTGGGTGAACATACAAGTTCTTTGAAAAATGGAAGGAGGGGAACCTCTTGTTCTTTCTCCCTATGTGGCCTCCACTGAAGGAAGGGCGGGTTTCAGAAGGGACCTTGATATACTGGATGGAGGTGGGAAAGGAGAGGGTTATATTGTTTCCTCCTAGTAGAGAAAAAAGTCACAGATTCTTTCTCACCTTTCTCTGATACCACCCAGGCTTTGGTGGAGAAGAGGTTTGGCTAGGGTTTTGTGAGTGTGTGTGTGTGTGTGTGTGTGTGTGTGTGTGGTGTGTGTTTAAATTATACATTATCAAATGGAATAGCTAAGCATAAATATATCCTAAATTAAAATGCTAGGCCCTACTGAAGATATGTAATTAAAGGTATGATGTATATTTATATGTCTTCTTCATAGATCCATTTACAGAGTGTGATTTATAAAGAAAATTAAAAGTTTAGTCCTAACTATCATCATGGAAGAACTTAATATGTATAAAAGATGGATCACTAAAAATAGTGAAAGTCCTATTGAAAATATCAAGTCTTTTCATTGGATAACATAACATCTGTTGCTTTTCAGTGAATATTCAGGATTTATAAATATATATATATATTAGGATTACTATTTACATTAATTCTAGTAGATTCTAGTAGTATCGGTACTACTGATATTTGCATATACATTATAAAACATAAATTTCAAGTGATCATTTATTTTCAATTTTTCAAAGTATATCAGAAGCTCTGTATTGTAGGAAGGACAGTTATTCTGCTGTACTAAAGTAGCTGGTGAAATACAATGTAAAAATTGAAAAAAAATACATAGAAAAAATGTAGGGAAAAAACTTACTAAGCAGCTCTTCCAATAAGAAGGAGATGTAATCTCTCCTCTCTATTGAGTGGATTTACTGAGGGTCAGTGCATACAGGATTCAATGGAATAAAACCTAATAAAAATATGATAGATGAACAAAATGAAAAGGATCCAAGGGTCAAGTGCTGAATCTTTTCTGCTGATTCCAGCTGATAGTTCTTTTTCTTCTTTAACATATACAAAGACACTCAACTAAACACTCATGCATATCTCAGACCTAGTTTTCATTTGTAATTTCCATTTTAATTTCTGCATTTTTGGTCATGTTTCTTCTCTGAGGCCCTCTCACCATTTCTGATTCATACTGAATTCTGTCTTTGCTGCTAGTTATACAATTAATAAAATATTAACCTGATTGCTTGCCTTTCCTTTAAACAATGAAATGACATATGTGAACAGCAAATGTGGTATTTGGTGTCATGTTAATTCTTATCTTTGTCTGGGGCTTATTTTAACCTCTAAGTTTATCATAGCAAACTAATATCAAATGTTGCTGTACATTTAGCTGTTTATCATAGCATCAATAAGAAAGAGCAAATGAAACTACTGAAGCCTATATTTTCCAACACTCTAAGGTATCTATGCAGATCATTATGCATTCTTCACCATAGGTCAGTTGCTTAGCGACCAGAGAAGTAGAGAACTACTAATTGAAAGTATTCTGTATTGCCAGCAATGCTTGCTGCAGGACATTGAACTTAGGAATAGCGGACACTATGTCAGATAAAAATGTGGGGAGGGAGGAATGAAAGAAAAATATTTGCAGCACTAGGTATGTTTATTATTACTTTATAGAGAGTTTTGATTGCAGGATGCTGTGTTTCTGTCTTATGACAAATAATATTTAAATTGTTTTTTACTCTTAAGAATAATTTGCACAATCAAGATAAAAATCCAAGTTGTGGCCTCTATTAAAAATAAAGTAATATATAAGACAAAGGAGAGAGAACATGAGGGAAAAAAGGGGGGGTGGGTAGAGGCATCACTAAGTTAGATCCAGGGTTCTAGAGATAAGTAGCTATATCTGCAAGGATTTTTCTGATTGCTTGTATTTTATAATGAAAACAAAGGAGAAGTATGGGGATGCAGACAAGGATCAGAGATAGGAGGAGGAGAAAAAGAAGAAGATGAGAAATAAAACCAAACAAATAGAGACAAATAGACAAACCAACCAAAATAGCAATGCTGTTACAGAGCATGTCTATAAACATTTTTTTAAAAAATATTAATGTTATACCCATCTACTAAACTCTTCAATCTTTGTTTTAAAAATAATAAAGATTATTTTCTCCTCTCCCCATAATATAAATTCATGCATCCATATAAAATAGATGAGTGGTAATTGCATGACTACCTTTAGTAGACAAGACTAGGTCAGAAAAGGGAATATGTATTTCACAAGACCAAAATTAACTTACTAACAGAGCTCTATTTTCTTATAGCTTATTTGCTAAAGAATTCATATATAATTATGTATATCAAAATAACTCTCATTCTATTACTTTCTTATATCCCACAGGCATACATATAAAAGTGTGGGTTTTCTCGTGTGTGTGTGTGTGTGTGTGTGTGTGTGTGTGTGTGTGTGTGTGTTTATATGTGCGAGGGAGATATGAATGAATTTTTATAACAATTCATTTGTAGCAATAGTTGGTTGTCACCTATATCCCCAAACAGATTATATTTAGGAATGACTGAAAAATAGGACATATGTTAGGCAGGTGCCTGATCACTTGGTACTTAACTATCTATCTTATATGGATTATAATTAAAAAAACAATAAATAGCTACATTTTAAAATGACAACTGATCAAAATTAATTAATGTCCAAATGCCATTTCAGAACATGGAGTGTCATTGTGACTATCTGTGGTCTGCAGTAATCAGAAGATAAAGGTGATTAAACGAAATGTTCTATCTATGCTGGACTTATGATATAGCCCTTTAAATAAATTGCAGAGATTAGATTGTCATTTGTCTATTTCTCATAAAAGTTGAATATAGAATGTGCTAAGAATCTAGCTCTTTGTACTTAAGGTACACTTCTGTAGAGTTTTAATATAACTTTGTGTGCTCATGTATACTACAGGTATCTACTTACAGGCAGCTTGCATTTTTTCTCCAGAAATTGAAAATTACAGAAAGGTTGTATTAAAAAGGGACACGGAGGTTGACCAAAATTCTTCATTGGCAGAAATCATGTTACAATTGTCTCTGCAAGCACACCATCTGATTTTATATCTAGACATTGGTTTTATCTATTCTTATTTTAAAAATAAATACAATGAATAGTATTAGATGCTTATAGTTTTATTGTTATACAACAAACTGCCCTGAAACATAGCAGCTTGAAACAGCTTAGCAAAAATCCATGACATGCTCATGATTCTGTAAGCTGAGCTGGACTCACTGGCTGTCTTGCTTCTCCAGGTAGTGTCTGCTGGATTCTCTCCTGTTATTCACCAGTCAGATCCACTGGGACTGGAGGATCCATGCTGGATTGTTGGGCAGTAATGACTGGACACTGACTGAGCCTTCCTTTCTGTCTTTATAGTCTTTTATTTTTCCTGGCTTTTTTTCTTACTACAGGGCTTCTAATTGTCAGAAAAGCTAATCTAGATATTTTTGCATGTGACTCTGGACAAAAGAGAGAGTTGATAGAAGTTGCAATTACTTCTTAGTTCTAGGATAAAAATTTGTAGTAAAGTTCATGGCTGCTGCATTCTCTTGTTTTAAGGAATTCATAAGGCTATCCCATGTTCATGTTGGGAGGGCAATACAGGGACATGAATTCATAAGGCAGTATGATTCACTGGCGATCATTTGGTAATGAAATGTGTTAATGTTAAAATGTGTTGAAATATGACTTGCTCCGTATTCTTGTTTTGCATCCCTAGTACAAACTTTGTGAGTTAAAACAAAAGGAATTCATTTTTTAACTGTTCTGAAAGCTGGAAGACTGAAATTAAAGGTTAGTGGTGTTGGTTTCTGCTGGAGTCTCTAAGAAAGAACCTAGTCCATGCATCCAGCATTTCTCAGGGTTCCTTGACTTGTGAACACATCATTCCAACTTCTGACACTGGTTCTTCCCATAGACTTTTAAAGTTTACATTCTTATTTATCAATGATAGCATGAACTGCGTTAATGTTTTTTTAATAAATGGGTGAGAAAACTTGATAGTGGTAGAAATAGATGAACATAACAAAGTAGTACACATAATCTTGAAATAACTTTGGCTTTAAAATAATTTGCATGGAAATTATTTTATTGCTTTCAAGATAATGTCACATAAAGACTTTTATTTCACACAGTCTGCATTAATAATCTTGGGACCTTCACAATCCATGTTGTGAATTTTTAGCACTAAACAGTGGGCAGTGGGATTGTTTAAAAAAGACTTCAGATAGGTCTAATAAGTCACTTGATAAACCATTTCAAAATATTTTAGATCTCTTTGACTCAATCATGACTTAATCTATTTATATCTACTAGGATATTAGCATCACTCAAAGAAACAATGCAAAATTTGGCTGGTCAAGTTATGCATTTTAAGAAGAAAAATATCTGTCTTTTAATAACCTCCCTATAAATTACCTTCATTTCTATAATTTTCTCCTGAAACAATAGCTCTATCACTTTCTATACTTATTGACATTTATCCAGACATATGAAGAGTTATGCAACAAAATTATGGCAGCTCAATTAATTAAATTAATCCAGGAAGTAAAATTTTAGGCAGTGAGCATTCCATCTTACTAGCAAGAAACTTACCTCTTACCTCTCTCCCCCTCTCTCTCTAATACACAGACATTATTTAAAAAACTTAATGATGCTGTGAGTAACTGGGAGCTTTCTGCTCAAAGATTTCCAGAATTCCATATTTAAATGCTCTCATCAATATATGATTTCAGAGTATAAAGACAAATTAGAACAGGACTCCTCTTTCATGTTGTTTGAAAATAATGCAGTTTTTTAAATGGCATTCATTAAGTTGAATGAATAATGTTTTGATGTCGTTCCTTCTTTTTTTTTAGTACTGGGGATGGAACTCAGGGGCATTCTACCTCCAAGTTATACCCCCAGCCCTATTTTTTATTCTTTTTTTTTTTTTTAATACATTGTAAGCATACATCTTTGTTAGGTACAAATTGATAACCATATATGAGCTCACAATTCTCATTTGACCCCTTGCCCGAATTCCCACCCCGCTCCCTTGCCCTCGCTCCCTCTCAAGTTCAGTTTAGTGAGTAACCTTGATATACATTAGTGAGCCCCCTCCTCCTGTCCAACCCCTTCAGTTAAATCAACTTCTTTGCTTTCGAGGGTCTCTCCTTTTTCATCTGGAGACCCTCCCATACTCCATCTTCTCCTTAGCATCCTCATATTAGGGAGAACCTATGCTTTTTTTAGTCTTTGTAAAAAGAGTAATCTCACTTAACAACATAATGTTTTCCAGATCCTTCCATTTCCCTGCAAATAACATGATTTTGTTCTTATTTTTTTTTTGTAGTTATTCGTGCAATGTAGCATACATCTTTGTTAAGCACAAGTTGTTAACAACATATTTGCACACAATTCCACAATTCTCATTTGACCCCTTCCCCAATTCCGAGTCTCACTAAGTTGCAGAGTGCTTCACTAGGTAGCTGAGGCTGGCCGTGAACCCGGATCCTCTGGTCTCAGCCTCCCCATTGCTGGGATTGCAAGTGTGCGCCAGCATGCCCTGCTATATTATTCCTTCTTGATAAATAATATAGTGTCAAGGAATAAAATTATGATTTTGACATAGGATTCCATCCATTTGAGTACATTTTCCATGAGAACTAAGTTCCAGTCTAACTATGTGCATGTCTCTGACCACTGAATATTATCCCTCCAGGAAAATAAAAGGAATATTCATATTTCAAAATAATTTATTTAGATGTTCTTCCCAAGATCTATACTGTCAATATCCTTGGTTATAATTAAGGACCAGATATGTATAATAAGCTCCTGAAACTCTACCAAATGCTACATATATTGAGTAGAATTAAATTAAATCACTGTGCTAAACTTTATTTCAATTTAAAAACTTATTCTAGTTATTTGCTTCCCAGTTTGGATGTAATAGCAAAAGCAAATGAACATCTGTGGTCACCCTCGTGGGTTGCCCCTACTTACATAGTGTTTTATAATTAATAATCACATGGTAAGCAAATACATATCCAACACTTGGGCCTTCTAAAGTCATTCACCTCTTAGACAAATATATATAAATAGTATATATACTGTTTATACTATACTATTTATACTATATACTATTTATACTATATGTATAGATATATATATAAATAATATGTATTATTATTTATATTTTCATGATTTCTATTGTTCTTCTGAACTACCATCTTTGAAAGACACTCTAAATGAGGCCATAGGGCACATTGCACAAGTTTCTTCAGTTTATGGGGAAATCTTCCTGCTTTAATTTGTTTACAGAAATCTAACCTAAGAAAGACAGGTAAGGGAATACATACACAAGACTCCTTGTTTTCCTTGTCTTAATCAGAGCCCATCCTATGTGGAATGCTCTAATTTTAATAAATCACAAGAGGGGAAAATATTGGTTTAATCAGATCTACTAAAGGTGTGGGGGTATGCCTATAACCATACAGTGTATTGTAGTGCTGTATGTATTACATCACTCAGTAGTATGCAAAACCTGGGATATATCATGCCTACCATTTTGAAATTTTTACAGTGTACTCAACTTGCTTTGACCTCTTCTATTGGGTTCACATCTACCATACATTGTAAGGCAGTTAGTAGAGCCAGAAGAAATGACTTCAAAATATTTTTGTTTTCTAGCGAAGTTTAGAAACCTGTAGACTCCCTGGACATTCTGTTTAGAAGTCTTCCACGCATTGTTTTTCCTTTCTTATTTCTCCTCACACACATGCAAGCTATTTCCTTGCCCATTGTGTGTACTTGGCTGATTTTCTGGGCACAGTGCCCAGTTGGTTTACTGTGTGCTTATTATTGTCTATAGCATTCCTGATTCTGTTTTGGAGCTGGGCACTCTATAAATTATTAACAATTATTATTGTACTTTAGAATCCACTTTGCTTTTGGAATTTAGAAACAAAGATGAACGTTGATCCAAATGGGTAATCACAAACAACATCAAAGCTATATCCAATGTTTAGCTATAAGGGAGAAGAAGAACGAATATTTTCTTGAATTTAATGAAACAGAATTATTTTTATAACCTGTTAAAATAAACAGAAGCAAACATGAGGGTCAAGTTTATTATCAATTAGCTATGAGCTCATAATATCATTTATTCATATTTCATCATTCAAATATCAAGTTTCTTTGATCAATACACATTGCTAAACATAGTGTGTGTGTGTGTGTGTGTGTGTGTGTGTGTGTGTGTGTGTAGTGTTGGGGAATGAACTCAGGGGTATTTTTTATCACTGAGCTCTCTTCTCAGTGTTTTTTAAAATTTTGAGACATTGTTTCACTAAATTGCAGAGGCTAGCCTTGAGTTTGCAATCCTCCTACCTCAGCCTCTGCCTGTGACTAGGATTATAGGTGCATACCACAACTCCCAGCTAAACATATTCTTTAAATACATAGAAGCAGAGAAAATACTTCATTTTCTTCCTCCTTTTTATAAAAATTCACACACCTCGGGTAGTATGACACATACCACTGAATTTATCTCTAAATTTTGAGTAAACTAAAAATAATTTGCACTTAGCACCATTTCAAAGAAAAATCACATTTATAAATCATTTGCAATCACATTTTTAAAGAAAAAAATAATAAAGAAAGAAAAGCGTAGAGAAAATTATTCAAGGAAAAAGTATCTGGTGGTATAGAAAGAAAAATAATTACTACTAGCGAGACATAACTATTAATCTACATAAAATTTGGGCCATTACTGGGTAACTTTAAAGTGGCATATTTTAAAATTAGAGTTTAACTAAGGGCAATACATACCCAATAAAATGGAACTCAGAAGATGTCATTTAAGAATTTTTTAATAAATATCATCTTGTTATTTTTGTACTGGAAAAAAGTATATTGATTCTCAATTATTTTCTCTCTAATGCACCATAATGAAATGGTATTTTATTTTCCAAAGTCATTCCTCTTTTCCCGCAGTCTCTTATATGTCTTCCCTTTATTTCTCTTGAGCATTATAAATTTTTTTAATCCATCCCCCCAAAATCATATCCAGGATTTTGATATAGTTTCTTATAAATCTTTGTTTCCTTAGAATAAAAATATTCTCTGCATTTTCATTATTCTAATATTGATTCAGCTTTGGGGTTAATTTATATGCAAAGCAAATAATTTACCCAAACTTGTAAAGGATGTGCATTATCAGAACACAACACCTGCAGGACAAAAGAGAGGTTAATTTCATTGTTGCTCTGAAGCAAAAGGAGATCATTATGGAGCCTGCAGTAACCAAGCTCTGTGAAATAGCTGCATTAGTCATTAACTTTCCAGCACTAAATTTCATATCAAACTCAATTAACTACTACATAGCTTTTAATGACAATATTTTTTCAGATGCAGCTCTTGTTTACTAATAAGATTTCACATCACGACTATCTGTTCCATTACTTCCTCAGTGTTAATATTCAAGTCTTGATTTTCTCAAAGAAAATGGGGCAATGAAAATTGCATTTGCTAAAAGTTCTTCTTGAATTATGTTTCAACATTTCAAGTGTGTTAATGTTATGCTTTAGAAGCTAAAGGGAACGATTATACAGAAAGTCAAAGTCCTCTATGTCTATCCCCAGGATTGATTAGGTTTTCTATTTATGCATATTTCCCCACAACATTGCCTCTGTGTTGGAATTTATCAGGATCAGAACCATCTAAATTGGAAATGTCCCTTAGTATATTTTTATCACAGTGAAAGTCAAAGCCTAGAATAACAAAAAGGCACAAAATTAATGTCATCAGGAAACAATTTACGCAGCTAATTAGCATAACATTCTCATATAAAAAGACAGATGGATGAAGGGATCAGGTCATTCATAGCCTGCAGTAAACTGCTTCAGTCTTTAATCCCCTGCTGTTACCTATCAACTGGTATTCTTTTTATGGACTTAGATAGATCCCTGGAAGGATTTAGATTCTCCCATTAGATTGATTCACCTTGTCCCTTTAACTTTTATTGATGATATTTCTTCATATTTATTATTTTCTTAAGAAATCAAAAAGAACTTGAATTTAATTAGCACCTGAAAATTGAAATAAAAAAATTCTGAACATTTCTCATTCAGTGACTTCTACAACACACACACACACACACACACACACACACGCACACATACACAGCACACACACATACACACGCTACACAGACACACACTCACATACACAGCACACACACACACATACACACACTACACACACCACACACACACATACACATCACACACACACACACACACTTACTGTTCTGAAACTTGCCCTATGGAAAGTAACAAAGTTAGAATTTTAAGTTATACATACAACATTCAGGATAAAAAGAGTATAACACAGTAGCCACCTGTAATGACTATAAAAAAGTCAAAAAATTTAAATGGAAGAATTCAATCAGAATAAAGATTTCCATGAGTCTTTTTCAAAATGTTCTCAAAGATAATATCTAAAGAAAGTGTCAGTAAAGATGTTTGGTCTGTGATAAAACCAAACCATCAAATGAAATAAAAATCCAAAAATATATATTTTTAAAGTCTCCAGCCACAAGGGATTAAACCATTTCCTTTGGCTGTTGTATTAGCTTTCTAGGGATTCCATAACAGAGTATTATAATAGGAATGGCTTAACTTAACAAAAAATTATTGTCTCAGAATTCTATAAGCTAGAAGTCTGAAATCAAGGTGTTGGCAAAGTTTGTTCCTTCTAAAAAGCTTTTAGGGAGAGGGAGAGTCTATTCCAGGTCTAATCTTTAGTTTCTGGCAGTTACCAGCAAGCTTTGATATTCCTTTATCTGTGCATGCATCTGTTCAATATCGACCTCCATTATGACTCTGTCTTCCCTACATGTCTCTGTGTTCAAATGTGTTTGGCTTATAAAGAAATTAGCATTTAGTTAGGGTCTATTCAAATTCAAAATGCTCTTATCTTAAATTGATTACATCTGCAAAGATCCTAGGGTTTTTTTTTGTTGTTTTGGGGTTTTTTTTTGTGGTACTGGGGATTGAACTCAGGGGCATTCTACCTCTGAGCTATACCCCCAGCCCTATTTTTTATTCTTTATTTTGAAACCAAGTCTCACTGCGGAGGGCCTCACTAGGTAGCTGAGGCTGGCCATGAACCCGGATCCTCCGGTCTCAGCCTCCCGAATGCTGGGATTACAAGTGTGTGCCACCATGCCCGGCTAAAGACCCTAGTTTCTTAAAATTAATAAAAATAGAATAGCTGCATATCAAAAACCACGGGATACAGTAAAAGCAGTACTAAGATGGAAATTTATAGCAACAAATGCCTCCATCAGGAAAATATAAAAATCTCACAACCTAAGAGTGCAACTCAAGTTATTAAAAAGGAAGAACCACCCAATCCTAAAATTACACAAAATGAAAGAGAGAATAATACAAAATATCAACAAAATAAAGAGTTGGTTTTTTAAAAGCTAGGGAAAAATTGTAAAACTTTAGCTAGATTAGCCATGAAAAGAAGAGAGCAGACCTAAATAAATAAAACAAGAGAAGAAAATTGAAACATTACAACTGATACTAGAAATACAAAAGATTTTTAGGAACAATCATAAGAAATATATGCCAACAAATTGAAAAACCTAAAAAAAATGGACAAATTCTTGAACATATAAAATCTTCAAACTGGTCAGTGAAGACACAGAAAACCTAAACAGACCAATGATGAGCAAGGATATTGAGTTAATAATTAGAAATTTTCTAACAAAGTTTAGAACTGAATGGCTTTACTGCTGAATTTTACAAAAATAATGAAGAAGTAACACCAATTCTAAAAATATGTCAAAATTGTAAAAGAAAAGGAACTCTTCCAAATTCAGCTTTTGGAAAAAGTTCAAGGAACAACAGAGAAATCAGATCTTCACTGGACTCCTAGAGGCACAAGTTATAGATCCAGCAACAATATCTTTAGGCAAAAAGTTTTGCAGGCAAATCCTCACTTTCAAATACCTGGAGAAAAGAAGCCAATCCTTTTGAGACACAAATTCATTAAAGCCCTGGAAGAAATTGGAATGTGCAAGAAACTAGAACGCATGATTATAAATGGCTGATACCTGCAGGAGATAGAAATTGTTTTACTAGGCAAACCCCATTCTAAATTTAGTACCAAAGTACGCATAGATGATTTATTAGGAAAATATAGTAAAAGTGCTTTAACTTGATGGAAAATTAAATTGAGGGTACATTTTTACCTAAAAGGCAAGGTGGCCTTTGTGTAAATGTAGCCTTTTTCAGAATCTCCTATGTCTGAAATATCTCTTTTATCCTCAATCTCACTAATTTCCCTGCCAACTGTGTCCAGTCTACTAATGAATCCATCAAAGACATTATTTTTATGCTAACTTTTTACTGGCACATTATAACTGTACATGATAGTGAGACTCATACTGACTCATTAATATATGCATATAACATTGTTTGATCTGTTTCCTTTCCTATACTTCCTCTTTGCTTTCTTCCCTCCCTCCCCTGATTCTCTTCCAGTACTCC
The DNA here is from genome assembly GCA_004027655.1 of Graphiurus murinus. Lineage (NCBI taxonomy): Eukaryota > Metazoa > Chordata > Mammalia > Rodentia > Gliridae > Graphiurus > Graphiurus murinus. The sequence continues at coordinate 21,274 of PVLC010022685.1, forward strand.
ACGGCCCTATCCTAAATTTTCTAGTTATTCCTTTTCTTTCCTTTACTCCTGTTAGTTTCCACATATGAGAGAAATATGGGACCTCTGATTTCTGGAGTCTGGCTGATCTTGCGTAGCACGATGTTCTCCAGCTCCATTCATTTGTTTACATATCACATTACCTTTATACATTCATCTGGTGATGGACACCTAGGTTGGTTCCACAGCTCAAAGGCATTCTTTCTTTTTGTTCTATTTTTTCTGATTTATAGCATTTCCTTTTGGTTCTTCAAGTTTTCATCTCTCTGCTTATATTACCCATCTGCATTTTCAGAGTGTCTACTTAAATTCCTTGACTGATAATTCTAAATTCTGCATCATCAGTGAATCTCATTCTGATCATCACATTGTATCTTTAGACTATATTTTCTTCTTTTTTTTTGCTTTTGCCATGCCTTATAATTTTTGTTCTTGTTAAAAGGCAGACATATTATATCAGTAATAAGCACTGAGAGAAAAAGAGCTTTAATGTGAGGATATGTGGTACTGGCTCGGAATTGGTGAGAAGTTTAATGTTTGTTATAGCTTTACATTCCAGAGATTTCGGAAGTTTCTAGTGTCTTTGTTTTTGTTTTTGTTTTTGTCTCCACTCTTGCCATTTGCAGAAAGTGTTCTTTGCAGTCTATAAGTCTTGCAGCTTTAATCCCCTTATTATACTGAAGTCCTGTTGATTTAAGTTTTAAGGTGTGAGGAATTCAATCTTTCAGTGGCCCAATGTTCTTAGGTGATGACTTCACAAGTATTTCTCCAGTAGTTTTTCTTTCTCCTCCCCACCACCCGCACTTTTAAGTGAAAAAGAAGGTTAAATGGAGGGATGTCTTTCCCCTAGGTATGATCTGAATTTGGTAATCTCCTTTTCCTAAGACTATAGATTTTGTTATGAGTCTCTTGTTATATTTCACTATACTTACTTTTTCTTTTCTCCAGTCAGATCCCTGAAAGGATTTTTCTTAGCTCTTTACAATTAGACCCATGAGAAGTCTGGGTTACCATACAACTGCTGGACAGGAGTTCTCTGCTTACAATAGTCCTTATTCAGTCTTCAGTAATAGTCATTATTACCACTGAGATGTTCTTACAAGTTCATGGCTTTAATAGTCTCCTCAGCCGCCACCTCCTCCTCCTCCTCCTCTTCCTCTTCTTCCTCCTCCTCTTCCTCTTCCACTTCCTCCTCCTCCTCCTCCTCCCCCTCCTGCTCCGTTTCTCCTCCTCCTTCTTCTTCCTTTTTGTGACATTCTACTGATACAACCCCAGTCCTATATCACTTTTTATTTTGAAACAGAGTCTTGCTAGGTTGCTGAGGATCTCACTAAGTTGTTGAGGCTGGTCTTGAATCTGTGATCCTTCTGTCTCAAGTCCTAGGATTACAGGCATGACCCACCATGCTCAGCCTTTAGTAACTTCTCTACGAAGTATAGACTATGGCCGTGATTCTTTGATCTACTCGATACTTGCCCTCCAATTTCAGTTTTCTGACAGGTTCAAGAAAAGTAATTGATTTTCAATTACTATAACTTGCCCTTATTGTAAAGCCAGGAATGACAACTTCCAAGCTTTTTACATGTTAGGAATAAATTCTAAAGGTCTTCTGAGGTATAGTACTTCCTTTATTTCTAAACCAAATGTTTGAGGCAATGTTATTAAGGTTTTTCTCTCCCTGGAAAAGTGAAATGCATTAAATGTAATCCAGCTAGTCAGCCATCATGAGGAAAGATAATTCTATACAGTCAGAGGTGGCATAAACATCAGGCTAAGATAGGGAACAAGAGAGCTTACTATCAGCTAAAATCAAAGTTTAAATTCAGATCATAATTTTAAATGGGTTATTTTTCAAAGTTGGCATAATTTTAATTTACAATGTGGACTCAGGACTGGAAGAACATTAAGTAGCTCATTGATCCATAAAGAAAAATTCAAATTTTACAGGAAGCAAAGTGATATAAGATTTTTCCGTATTTGTATGTTTAATTCATCAGCATTTTAAAATTATTTGTATCAGTCAAGAAGTGTGTTTAGTTGTTTACTTAAATTGTAACAACAAAAAAAAGCAGCTTATGTATTTTTCTGATAAGAAAGGCTTTTTTTTTGGTAGTTTAGTTAACATATAGGCTCCAAGATATCACCATAGTCCTTCCATTTTCCTGCTCAGCCACAGTAACTATGTTTATGTCTTTATGGACAGATTGTGAGTCTTCTTCAACCATTGTATATATGTTCTAGGTAGAAAGAAAAAAAAAGTTGGTATTGTTTTATCAAAGCATAGAAAGATATCAACTGCAAAATTGCCTTAATAAAGCAGAATAACTATAGACTACATAAAAATTGTGGGACTTTGTAAAATGTTGAGACTTTTGAGAATTTTGTGAAATTTTTGGTTTTGATTTTCTGTGCTATCAATTTTAATCAGTAAAACTTCAAAAGTGCATATTTTTCAGAACATGTAAATATCTTAGAAAAGAACAATCTACCAGTAAAATAATTCTGAATGTTAATCAGAAATAGTTTAAACAAATCTTGAATATCTCATGTCAATATTGTTTATTGTGATCGACATATTTCTAAATAAGGAAATTCACCACTTGTTAATAAAAAGCATTACTTAAAACTTCTTCTGGACCCATCATATGTGAATTCTTATAAGTAGTTTGATAAGCAGAATAAATATGTTCTGACATTTAATACCGGAAAAATATTTGGGGAATTACAAAAATATACTTATTTTAATCAAGGGTGTCCAGATTTGTATATCTATTAAGAGTGCTGACACCAAAATGCAATTCAGTATTAAAACTTATCACACTGACAAAGAGATAAAGATATAAAAATACATTGGCTTTTCAAGTGAAATATTTGCTTGAGGTACTTGAAATTATGAGAAAGCAAATGGAAACTTAAAGTGCTGAGGACAAGTTCTAGTAAAATGTGTGCATGCATGCATGTGCACTTCTATTCATTTCAAAGAAAGTAGGAAAGAAAAATAGAGACTTTCACTGGCAATTAAGGATGAGGAAAGACAAGTTTTTTGTGATTGTTAATAAATAGTGGACACAATAAATCTTTGATAAATTGTTAACCAATGAGTAGAACACTTCTTCAGTTGCAAGCCATGGATGCTTGAGTTGTGAATACTAGTGGAAAGAAAGGCCCTCCAGAGACAAAAAACAAACAAACAAGCAAACAACCTAGTAAGACAAGAGAGGTCAGTGGAACTACTGCTAATGACTGGGGTGGAAGGGATTGATTGCTATGTCTGGAAAACTCAAATACAAAAATATTTGATTCAAAATAGAAGCACTCCACACTAAGGCTCTCACTAGGCCTTAAACACTCCACACTAGGCTCTCACTAAAAGGATTTAAAGTTTGAGGACAGGACATGGTAACTTAAAGAGATCCTGTTTCAAACTAAAAAAGAATAGAACTGGAGATGTAGCTCAGTGTCAGAACATTACTGGGTTTCATCCCCAGTAACACACACACACACAAACACACACACACACACACACACACACACCTGATCCCTTAAAGATTTAGAAAATTGATAACCTCTTCAAAGGCTGATAAAGGACAAAAGAGAAAAATAGAAATTTTCCATATCAAGAATGAGAGAGGGAATAACTTCTCATATCTTTTCAATATTACATGCCTAATAAAATATTGTGAATGAAATTATGTGTACAAATTAAACAAAAGTAAATATATAAAATTATGGAAAAATACAACTTAGTCAAAATAAAGTAAAAATAGATAAGTTAAATCACTCACTAAATATATGTCAAGGAAGCTTAATTCATATTTGAAAACAGTTGTAACTACAAATAATATGTCACATTATCTCCACTAGAAAAACATATTAGTAAAAAATTAATTCTAATTAATTTCATAAAACTGACAATGTATACTTCATCATGAGTTAATACAATTTATAATGAGTTAGCATGTGTCCTAAAACCAGATACTGACAATCTTCATGAACACAGACAAAAGCATCCTTAAGAATATATTACCAAATTGAATACAGCAAGATATAAAATTATAGATCATCTTGACTGAGGTTAAGATTTGTTTGATATTAAAAAATCAGTCATAATTAATTCTTTGATAGAATACAGGGAAAAATTCTCATATCAATAGACAATGGAAATAAACATTTGACAATATTCAACCCTTTTTCATGTTAAAAGTGGTCAGGAAACTAGGTAGAAGGATATTGATTCAGTTAGATAAAAGACATGAAAACCTTCAGTAAGCATCATAATTAATGTTAAAGCATTGTATGTGCTCCAGCTAAGATTATCCACTTTCAATAATAGTAAGGCACACCACCTCATTTTATTTATTTATTTTCATTTTCAGCTTTTATTGGTGCATTTTGATCTCACATCACAATAAAGTTCAGAGTGATAGGGACATAGGACATACATGCACACAGCATCTGTTGAGCTTCTCCTCGCCCCCAGCTCCCATCCACTCCCTCCTGGTCAACGTACGTGATATTAAGATTGGCATTGATTATTTTGTATATGTACATCATGCCCACTGAAGTGTTTCCTTCATCATCTCTCCCTCCTCCCACCTGCTTCTCTCCCTTATGCTCCTTTCATCACTCCACTAGGGTTTCTCCTCCTTTGTCTGGAGTCCCTCTTTTATCCCAATTTCTCTCTAGCTTCCACATATGACATTAGTCCATTTTAAATGGGAAAAATTACTTGAATACTATAAATACAAAAACAGTACACAAATAGTCAAGAAACTCATTAAAAGATTATAAATATAATTAGATATTAAGGAATTGTAAGTTAAAATTGCAATGACTCTGCACTACACATTCAATAGGGAGTATGTAAGATAAAGAGCAACTGTAGCTGTCATACACACAGGTTGAAATGCAAAATTCTATAGCCATTTTGCAAAACAGCTTGCAGACTTGAAAAACAGTTCAACATAAACCAATCTTAGACTCTAGCAACTGCTCTCTTAAGAATTTTCACAAAGGAAATTAGAACATATGTTCACTAAAAGACTGGTACAAAAATGTTTATGGTAGTTTTATTTATAATAGCCCAAACTTGGAAGCAACTCAAAGGTCCAGCAACTAGAGAGTGAATAAAGAAATTCCAATTTTTTTTTTT
>PVLC010022686.1:0-16617 GCA_004027655.1 Graphiurus murinus
GTAATCCCAGCATTCGGGAGGCTGACACCGGAGGATCCGGGTTCGCGGCCAGCCTCAGCTACCTAGTGAGGCACTCCGCAACTTAGTGAGACTCGGTTTCAAAATAAAGAATAAAAAATAGGGCTGGGGGTGTAGCTCAGAGGTAGAATGCCCCTGAGTTCAATCCCCAGTACCGCAAAAAAAAAAAAAAAAAAAAAAAAAAAGAAGATAGGTTACATATAGAGAGACTGAACAATTAAGCAAATATATTAAGGATAATAGGAAACAAGTTTCTCAATGTTACAAAAGAGAATTACAAATACTAAAATAGATACTATGGTATTAGAAATGGAAGTATCAGCACAAATTAGTTTCCTATCTAGAGGGACAGATATGGGTAGGAAGAAAGAAAAGTAGGCAGGCAGAGAGCGCAGATAGATACGTGTATATATGTGTGTATGCATACAGAAGTACATACATACATTTTGTAAGTCTGTGAAGAGAAGGACTGGGAAAGATGACAACCCAATAACAACAAACTTGAAGTATTTCAAGTCCAGAGCCCAAATTCTAGGCTTCAAAATATCATTTTCCAATAAAAGGAACCAGGGTCTTTAAAGTCATGTCTATTCCCACAGCTAACGTACAAAAGTTAAATATGAGCCTGCAATATCTTACTATGCCAGAAAAAAAGAAAGTGCTTGAGGAATAATGGAGACATGGAAAATGACACAAAAGCTTAAAGGAACTCGCACTGGCCAATCTGGGACAATTTAAATATAAAAAAAATAATGATGCTGTGCTAATAATGAGCCTCAAAGAAATCTATGTCCTAATCCTCATAACCTGTGAATTTGTTAGGTTTCATTTCAGAGAGAACTAAAGTTACTAATTAAATGATGCCAAGTAAGGAGATTATTCTAGGTTATTTGATGGGCCCAATGTAACGATAAGGTTTTATGAACAGAAGAAGAGAGGGGCAGAAAAAGATCAGTGAGAGATGTCATTAATGAAGAAAGAACATAATGATGCAATGTGAGAAGGGCCCAACTTCCTTCCTTACCCTTTTCTTTCTTAACTTTCCCCTTCTTGTCAACATAATTTAATAGTAAGTACGTTATCATTAATGCCTAACTTTCCGGCCTAGTCTGTGTTCTTTTTCACCCCTTTTCTCATTGCTTAGTAAAGTTGTAAAGATCATTAGCATTAAGTTTTTAAACATATACTGATATATGATGTGCTATTAATTACCACTGTTAGTGAGTGTGGTGTCATATGCCTATAATCCCAATACTTGGGAGGCTGAGACAGAAGGATCACAGGTTCGAGGCCAGCTTCTGCAACCTAGTGAGAGCCTTAAAAAATAAAATAGGGCCGGGCGTGGTGGTGCATGCTTGTAATCCCAGCATTCGGGAGGCTGAGATCGGAGGATCCGGGTTCGCCGCCAGCCTCAGCTACCTAGTGAGGCACTCTGCAACTTAGTGAGACTCGGTTTCAAAATAAAGAATAAAAACTAGGGCTGGGGGTGTAGCTCGGAGGTAGAATGCCCCTGAGTTCAATCCCCAGTACTGCAAAAATATAAAATAAAATAAAATAGGGCTGGGGACATAGCTCAGAAGTAGACTGCCCATGGGTTCAATCCCCAATACTGCAAAAATAAGTAAATACACATAAACAAATAAATTACCACGGTTACTGGTGGTTACTCTTTCCTCTCAAAGTGGTATTGGTGGATGAACTTAGCATTTTTATTACTCTGACTGGATATGCTGCCACTCCCAACCCAGAGCTTACTGTAAAGAGATAACTGCTCACTAAAGACCCTTAAATGAAAGAGGAAGCGGAATCCATCTCAACAGATGCACAAATGTAGGTTCTCAAAAAACATGAGGAAACAAGCCAATAAGATGGCTCCAAAAGTTTATAACCTCCCTACAACTGAACCCATAGACATAAAAGTGGATTAAATGCCAACGAATTCAAAAATTTGATTGTTAAAAATGGTCAATGAATTAAAAAAAGGATCTAAGGAATTAACTAAGGGAGGAAATACAGAATATAAAAGTACATTTCAGTAAAGAGAGATTCTAAAAAAAGAACCAATCCAAAATTGTGAAAATGAAAGGTATAATAAGTCAAATAAAAAGCTCAGTAAAAGTCTCCCCAACAGATAGATCAAATAAGGAATTTCAGAACCCAACAATAAGGTGGGCACTCTGGAACATTCAGACTGTATTAAAGATAAGAAACTAGGATCAGACTATATGAGAACTCTAGGACAACATGAAGAAAGCTAACTGAAGATTCACAGGTACTCAAGAAGGAGCAAAGATATGGGTTAATGCTTTGATATCCTTTTTAGTGAAATAAAAGCAATAAAATTTCCAAATTTTGGAAATGTGATGGACATCCAGATACTAGACACATATGGAATCCCAAACAGACAAGACCAGAAAAGAACCTTTCCATGACACATTATGGTTAAAATGCCAAAAATCTAGATCAAGGAAAAAAATCTTAAACCTGTGAGAGAAAAATTGTAGGTCACCTACAGAGGAAAACTAATCAGAATAACAGCAGATTTCTCAGCAGAAGGCCTGAAGGTCAAGAAGACTTAGAATAACATATTTCAAGTCCTAAAACAAAATAACTGCTAACCAAGATTGATGCATATAGCACAGCTATCCTTCAGAATGGAAGAGAATAAAATCAGTGGAATGTAAACGTAAAAGTAAAGGAATTCATGAATACTAAGCCAGGATTGCAGAAGATACATAAAAGAATCCTATACAAAGAAGACAAAGATAAGCAAGAGTACTCAGGAAAGAATAAATCTTATTATAAGAATAAATAAGCAAATGAGAATATGGATAGAATCTAGCATTAGAAATAAAACAGAAAAAAGTAATCAACAACTCTATAATAACAATAAATACAAATGGTCTCAATTCTCCAATTAAAAGTCACAGACTGAGCCGGGCATGAAGGTGCATGCCTGTAATCACAGTACTTAGGAAGCTGAAACAGGAGGATCCCGGGTTTAGGGCCAGTCTGAGCAACTTAGCGAGACTGTCAGCAACTACTTAGTGAGGCCTTGTTTCAAAATAAAAACATAGACTGACTTAAAAACAAGACATAGTTATATGTTGCCTGCAAGAAACACACCTCATATGCAAATGCATCCACAGGCAAGAAGTGAAAGGGTAGAAACAATATTCCACACAAATAGGATCCTACAGCAAATAAGAGTAGCTATTATAATATTGAACAAGTAGGCTTCTAGTCAAAATTAGTAACAAGCAACAAAGAAGGTCATTACACAAGGGTAACAAGGATATAAAGGGAACAATCCAAAAAGGAAGAAACAATAATAGTAAACATTTATGGTCCAAACATCACTGTACCTGATTACATAAAACAGACACTACTTGACATATAGGCTTAGATTCCAAAACAATAATAGTGGGTGATTTCAATATACTCTTCTGACAGGTCATCCAGACATAAGTCAGCACAGATACTAGAGACTTAAAACACACTATTGATCAAGTGGCCTGAACAAACATCTATAGACTATTTAATCCAACAATAGCTAGAAACACTTTCTTTTTAGCTGCCCATTGAATTTTCTCTGGAGTAAATCATATTTTAGGCCACAAAGTAAGTCTTAGCAAATACAAAAAAGATGATACAGCTGGACACAGTGGCACATATCTGTAATCCCAATACTTGGGAGGCTGAGACAGGAGGATTGCAGGTTCAAGGTTAGCCTCAGCAACTTGGTGAGGCTCTCAGTAACTTAGCAAGATCCTGTTTCAAAATAAATAAGAAATAAGTATAGCTCAGAGATAGTATGTCCCTGAGTTCAATCCCCAGTACCACATACACATGAAAAAAGCTGATATAATTCATGCATCCTTTCAGATCATAACAAAATTATATTAGAAATCAACAGCAAGAAAATCTATAGAAACTATACATACACATGGAGATTGAAGAAAACTCTGTGTGTGTGTGTTTGTGTGTGTTACTGTGGATTGAACACCCAGGGGCATTCTGCCCTATTTTTTTTTTTTAAACAGGGACTTACTAAGTTGTAGAGGGCCTTGCTAAATTGCTAAGATCAAGACCTGTCAAGAATAAGACAGAGTAATATATTTGGTGAACACAGATGCAAAAGTCCTTAAAAAATGTAAGCAAATAGAATTCATCAACACAAAGATCATAAACCATGATCAAGTTGGTTTCATACCAGACATGCAAGGATGGTTTGACATATGAACATCAATAAACATAATGCACTGCATAAATAGAACCAATGAAAAAATTGTAAGATCATCTTAGTACATGTGGAAAAAGCATTTGATAAAATTGGGCACTTATTCATGAAAAAAAACAAGGAAAGAAGGGAGGGAGGGAGGGAGGGAGGGAGGGAGGGAGGGAGGGAAGGAGGTAGGGAGGGAGGCAGGCAGACAGACTATAGAAAGCAGATAAGAAGGAACCTACTGCAACATCATAAAGGCTATCTATGACAAACCCAAAGTCCACATCACACTCAATGGGGGAAAAACTTAAAGCATTTCCTCTAAAATCAAGAACAAGATAAAAATGTCCATTCTTACCACTCCTATTCAATATAGTATTTGAAGTTTTAGACAGAGCAATTAGGCAAGAGAAGGAAATAAAAGGGATAAAAATAGGAAAGGAGAAAGTCAAATTATCACTATTTGCAGATTATATGATTCTATATTTAGAAAATCCAAAAATTCCATCAGAATACTTCTAGAGCTGACAAATTCAGCAATAGAGCAGAATAATCAAGGTACAAAAATCAATAGCTTTTTTTTTTTTTTTTGGCGGTACTAGGGATTGAACCAGGGGCATCCTACCTCTGAGCTACACCCCCAGTCCTATTTTTTATTCTTTATTTTGAAACAGATCTCACTAAGTTGCAGAGAGCCTCACTAAGTAGCTGAGGCTGGCTGCAAACCCGGATCCTCCTGTCTCAGCCTCCCAAGTACTGGGATTACAAGCATTCGCTACCATATCCAGCTAATCAATAGCTTTTCTATACACCAATAATGAATTAGCTGAGAAAGAAATCAGGAAAACAATTACAATCACAATAGCCTCAAAAAAATAAAGTACCTAGGAACAAATCTAACTAAAGAGGCAAAAGACTTCTACAATGAAAATTGCCGAACATTGAGCCGGGCGTGGTGGCTCACGCTTGTAATCCCAGCATTCGGGAGGCTGAGACGGGAGGATCCGGGTTCGCGGCCAGCCTCAGCTACCTAGTGAGGCACTCTGCAACTTAGTGAGACTCGGTTTCAAAATAAAGAATAAAAAATAGGGCTGGGGGCGTAGCTCGGAGGTAGAATCCCCTGAGTTCAATCCCCAGTACCGCAAAAAAAGAAAAAAAAAAAAAGAAAATTGCCTAACATTGAAAAAAGAAATAGAAGACACTAGAAGAAATAAAGACTATGGAACTAACATAGTTAAAATGGCTCATATTACCCAAAGCAATATATAGATTTAATACAATCCCCATTAAAATACCAATGGCAGCCAGGCGTGGTGGCGCACGCTTGTAATCCCAGCATTCGGGAGGCTGAGACAAGAAGATCCGGGTTCACAGCCAGCCTCAGCTACCTAGTGAGGCACTCCGCAACTTAGTGAGACCTGGTTTCAAAATAAAGAATAAAAAACAGGGCTGGGGGTGTAGCTCGGAGGTAGAACGCCCCTGAGTTCAATCCCCAGTACCGCAAAAAAAAAAAAAAAAAAAAAAAAAAATACCAACGGCATTCTTCACAGAACTAGAAATAGTCCCAAACTCATGGAAGGGAAAAAAAAAAAAACAGAGTAGCCAAAGCAATTCTGAGTAAAAAGAGCAATGATGGAGACATAAAAATACTTAATTTCAAATTATACTAATGCTATAGCAACAAAAACAGCATGATAATCACATAAGAAGAATAAACAGATGGCATCAAATTGAAAAGGCTTTTGCATAGTAAAAGAAACAATAGTGAAGAGAACACCTACAGAATGAGAAAAGATCTTTGCTAGCTACTTTTCCACAGAGGATTAATATCCAAAATATAAAAAGAACTCAAAAAATTTAATGCCAAAAAACCTAATCAATAAACATTTGCCCATTTGTTTATTAATGGGCAAATTAACTAAACAGACATTTCTCAAAAGAAGTACAAATAACCAAAAAATACATGAAAAATGCCAAGGAAATGTAAATCAAAACTACACTGAGCTCTCATCTTACTCCAGTTAGAATTGTCAAGAATATAAATAAAAATATTGGTGAGGAACTAGGGGAAAAGGCACTTAAATACTATTGACAGGAATGTAAATAAAACCACTATGAAAAACAGTATAGAGGTTACTCAAGACTAGAAATGAGCCAGGCATGGTGTCACACGCTTGTAATCCCAGTACTTGAGAGGCTGTGACAGGAGGATCTGAGTTTTCAGCCAGCCTCAGCTACTTAGTGAGGTCCTGTGCAACTTAGTGAGACCCTGTTTCAAAATAAAGAATAAAAAATAGGGTTGGGGGTGTAGCTCAGAGGTCAAATGCCCCTGGGTTCAATCTCTAGTACCAAAAAGTGTGTGTGTATATGTATGTGTGTGTATATGTGTGTGTGTGTGTGTGTGTGTGTATAGAAAATAAAAAAAGATTATAAATGGAACTACCACATAACTCATGTATAGCATATTACTGTGATACATAGATGATACCCCATGTTTACAGCAGTACAATTAACAATAGCCAAGATATGGAACAAGTCTAGGTGTCCAACAACAGATGAATGCATAAAGAAAATGTGGTATATATACACAATGGAGTTTTGTTCTGCCATAAAGAAGAACCGTATTATATCGTTTGCAGGAAAACAGATAAAACTTGAGAGCATCATGTTAAGCAAAATAAGTCAGACTCAGAAAGTCAAGGGTCACTATGTTTTCTCTCATATGTGGAAGCTAGAGAGAAGAAAGGGAAAAAAGGGATTCTATAAAAATGAAAGGGAGACCAGTTGGGTATAAAATGAGGATTAGAGAGAAGGAGAGGGGAGGTCATAAGGAGGTTGTGGGGAATGAACTTGATCAAATTATATTATGTGTATGTACAAATATATTGCACTGAATCATACAATTATATATAATTATGCACTGTAAAAATTTTTTAAAGGAATACATAGGTATGTATATAAAATTTTGTTTACTGATGAGTTCTAGAAGGATATAAAAAGAGAGAAAACCTTATTAATCTCCAGAGAAGGTAACCAGTAGGCAAAGGAGACTTTTTAACCATATATTCTTTTATTATTTTGCTTTTTGTAAAATTATAGTACGGGGGATTGAACCCAGGGGCACTCTACCACTGAGCTACATACCCAGCCCTTTTGAGTTTTTAATTTTGAGACAAGGTCTTCCTATGTTGCCCAGGTTGGCCTGGAAATTGAGATCTTCCTGCCTCAACTTCCCTAAATTGCTGAGATTACAGGTGTGTGCCACCAAGTCAAACTTGCTTTTGTATTTTTAAAGATATGACTATCTTTTTCAAAAATAAATTAAGTTTCTGGTCATTGTTTTTGAGACAGGGTCTTATACCATGTTGCCCAAACTGGCCTCAAGTCCGCAATCCCTTTGTCTCAGTCTCTGAAGTAGCTGAAGGCATGCACCACTGCACCTGGCAATAAATTAAGTTTCAAGTTTAAATATTTAACAAATAGTTCATAGAAAAACACGGCATAAAGAAAATAACCAATCATTTTCCCTTTCTTTGTTTTATTATTTTTTAAATTTAACTTATCATGTATTATTTATTCAGAAATTTACTTGAAAAATTAGCATGATTAATATTTATATATGTATAAAATCATAGCTAAAATACAAGAAAACTTTTGAATTCTCATTTTCTATGAGCACTATTTTGTATTTGAGAAAAAAATTATTATAAATTTAAAATATTCTAGACATGTGGTGGCGCAAGCCTGTAATCCCTGTATTTGGGAGGCTGAGACAGGAGGATTGCAGGTTCAAGGACAGCCTCAGCAAGTAGTAAGACTCTCAGTCTAGTGAAACCCTGTTTCCAAATAAGAAATAAAATCGGGCTAGGGATGTAGCTCAAAGGTAGTATGCCTCTGGATTCAAACCCCAGTATCACAAAAATAAATTAATTAATTAAAAATATTCTAGCCTTTCATAAAACAAATTGTCATCTAAACTCATAGCCCCAGGTTGTTTTTCATTTTTAAAGGTCTGTCTCACTACATGGCTCACATTCATAGACAATGGCAAGAATACAGTCTTCCTCTGTGTCCTATTTAAAAAAGCTTTCAGCACACAGTATTGTAGTGAGACTCTGTTTCAAAATAAAACAAGGCTGAGGGTGAAGCTCAGAGGTAGAACTCCCCTGGGTTTAATATCCAGAACCACCACAGCCACCACCACCACCCCCAACACACATAGCTTTTAAACAACCAATGCTGCCACTATCCACCCCACATACACATACACACACTTTCTGTTTTTTATTTTGGAGTTGTTAACAAATGTCTCTCCTATGCTTAACAGAACATGTGAGCTTAGAGAGTAGTTCAGAGATAGTTTAATATGTGGACAGAGCACTTCCTATTTCCACTCTAACACTGATGAGGAAGAAACAGGGAAGCCCATGGGAGAGTCTCAGCCTCACTCTCATCCTAAATAAGTAGCCTGGAAAAAGACACTTGAATTTAGGGTCACCAGTGAATGGCCAATTACTAATCCCAACTACTAATAAAATAAACAAATGAACACAAAAATTGGAGAAATGAAGAGTGGGTCTGGAAAGAGATTAGCAAAACTACAGCAAAGAAGGCAAACTGGATGAGGCAGAAAGCTCTTCAGAGCACAGATGAGCTGATTTCAAGACAGTTCCATATCTGTCTATGATTTGGGAATAATATTAGACTGTGAGTGGGTAGAGCCCTCATTCTACAGAAAGAAATCAGCCTCTTTCTAAAGCCACTGCCTGGGGTTATTTGAGCATGCCACAACTTAAGCATGCCAGAGTGAGCAACATAGCTAAGAACTGAAACCAGGTCTAGACTCCTAATTAAAATCCTAATGTCTCTAGTCCAATAAATTAAGCCTTCATCTTGTGGGAAGTCTTCACTGAAATAGGCTCATATTTAATTTCAACTAGTAGACCCAAGACAGAGCTATTTTAGATTTCAAATAGTCATCAAAATGCTGAGAGAAATATTGGCTATTTGCTTACACCACATTATAATAGAGTACTACTTTTCCCAGAACTGTGATGTTTATCTTCTACAATAAGAGCAACTTAGGAAGATGAGGGGGAATAAATGACGCTACATCACTCCATGAATCTTCAAGTCAATACATTCTGTCCCTAAGAGTAATGAATTTTGTATCTGTTTTTCCTAATCACTTCGAAATACTGTGCCTCTCTCTACCAAATGCCTTCATAACCTTACAAATTAATATAGTTTTATATTTTATTTTTTTTAATGGAGACATATATATACTCCTCTGAAATTCCTTTTAAAGTATTATAATAAAATGCATTTAGAAAGTCAAGACTGGAAATCTAAAAAAAAATCTTAAAATACCACAAAATAACTTAAGGCCAGATTACATCAAGAATATTCCCAGCTTATACAAAATGATTCTGGAGCAAGGATATAGCTCAGTGGTGGAGAACATGCTTTGCAAGGTCCTTCATTTGATCCTTGGTATCACAAAGGAAGAAGGAAGGGAGGGAAGGAGAGGGGAGGTAGAGGGGGGGGGAGGGGGAATTCTGTAGAATGATTTGCTTTATACTGAGGCATTCCTATACCATCTACTAACAATCCAATTTTCTATGCCACAAGAACCCCAAATAACAGGTAATTTGAAACTGAGGTAAAGCTTATTTTAAAAATATAATCATACAGAATTATAGATATTTCTGACAATCTAAAAACCATAGATTATGTTTATTGTATTTAAACATATGACTGTCAAGAAACATTCTGTTCAACTTTTTATATTTGCTATGTAATTTTAATTTTTAAAAAAGTCCAGAGCAGAACTGGTCATTCAATTCAATTCAATAATTCTTACTATTTTAACAGCAAGGAAGTAATTGTTTATCTTGGTTATTTTTACAGTTGATGCTACTTTCACCTACTAGTCAGTCAGTAAATACTCACTGATGGGAAACTAAAAGCCAAACACTGATTGAGTTTAAAGTATTTGGATATAAGAAAGAAAAAAAATCCACTGGAAACACCTCAGAGAAGCTGATACTTTGAAACTGAGACTGGAAAATTTACAGCAACTTAAAAATTGTTGTTAACATAGGTAGTGACTTCCTGTACTTTCACATACTCACCTGAGGCAGATAGGAACCTCCTGGATCTAATAAGCTTACAGCTTCATTCTGCATTGTGTTCTGTTGCGTAATTGCATCTTCTCGTTTTCGTTCTTTCTGCCCTGCTTCATCATCGTCATATTCATCTAAGCACTGAAAGAAAGAATAGTTTCCACCTTATTTTCTAATATAATCAAATATTGTTTGATAGTATATTAAAATATTTGCTAAAGAAGTCTTTATGCATTCAGGAGTCGGTTTATACAATAAAGATGTTCCTTCTAGCAATATATAATTACTATAAATTAAACTATTTGCTTAAAATCAGTACCTCCGCATTCACATACCTGGCAACCTATCTCTTCTCTAAGCTCTAGTTACCAGTGACAGGTTTTGTTGTTGTTGTTTTATTGGAGAGAGGAATTGGTAATGTGGACTGAAACCAGGGGCATTCTAACTCTGAGCTATACCTCCACTTCTATTTTTATTTATTTATATTTTGGGAAACAGAATCCTGCTAAGTTGCTGGGGCTTGCCTTGAACCTGTTGTCCTCCCCTGTCAGCCTCCCAAGTACTGGATTTACAGGTGTGTGCCACCACACCAGGCTAAGTTTCTAAAAGGGATGGTTCACTCATTCTTAGTCATAAGGAACTCTGTGGAGGGTGACAAAAGATATGCTAAAAACAGAATTTATACTCTAATAAAGAAGATAAGATACATACATAGGTAACAAGTAATAAAGGCCATCTTCTTAATACTGTCTGTGAGAATATAAGGAAGAATAATTTTACTGGAAGAATTAGGAAAGAATATAGAAAACCTTGTAATGTAAAGGATAGATATAATTTGGAACTACAGATATGGAAAAGAAGAATTTCAGATGATGAGTATGGCATATTGAAAAAGCTTATGAGAGGGTTGCTAAATAGATAAATCAACACCAACAATTATCATCTCCAGACTTTTTGTTCAGAAAACAAAATAGAAAAATATCTCTATCCATTAAACTCATTATAAGATATCTGTTCCTTGCAATACTGTGGTGTGTGTGTGTGTGTGTTTGTGTGTGTGTGTGTGTTTACACGGGAGATTGAACCCAGAGGTGTTCTACCTCTGAACTATATACCCCAGTCCTATTTTATTTATTTTTTATTTTGAAACAGGGTCTCACTAAGTTGATGAAGGTCTCCCTAAATTACTAAGGCTAGTATCAAACCTGAAATCCTCCTGTCTCAGCCTCTCAAGTACTGGGATTATGGGCCTGCACTACTACACTGAGCTCTTGCAACACATTTCTAACTAATACACTAACCTAAAGGATTCTGTGAGAGACAAAAAAAAGGGGGGGGGGGATCTCTGTAGGCATTGTTTACAAAATCACCATGACACTGACCAAAGCAGAGTGTGGCAGGGAAGACAACAGGACTTAGAAACCATGCATAGGAGTAAACCTAACGGCCACTGTGCAAACCAAGCTGGGTCGTTGATATACAGGGAGAGAGGAAAGCACAGTGAGGGGATGCTAGTTTGATATGGAGCAAAAGGAACAAGCAGGCCGAGATTCCAGCATGTTCAGGGTCTTCTTTTGAAATCCAAGATACTGCTTATTTAAGTGTAACCTGGCCCTCCCTCATGACATCAACCTATGAGAATTGGGGCCTGGAGAAACAGTACAAGAAAATTATGATACTGTGGCTACAGTCAGTGATGTGAATCTAAAATGTTTTGATTCTGATGCAGGAGATTAGCAACTTCTGCCAGGATCCCCTGATAACATGTTAGCTTATAAGACTGCAGAGCTTCACAGGTCTTAAGGCAAAGACTGGAAAAGTATATGCTCTGATCACCAAGAAACAAATGAAAAATAACATGAAAAGTCTAGATTTTTCTCTACATAGCACTAAAAGATATTACAGTGCTTCAATCCTTGGAATAAAAGTACAATATGACCAAAACCTGGTTTTGGAAAAAGAACCTGGGTATAGTAATGCAGAGTACAGATTAACAGGGACCAAAAATGCAAAGACCAGGTAAGTGACATAGTAGGCAATATCATCCTTAAAAAAAAAATCAACACAAAAATCAATTCTATTTTTATATAGTGGCATCAAAAAAATTCAAGTTAAAAGAATATTATCTAAAATACTTATGACCAAAATTAACAAAAAATATCATTCCTTTACATTAAAAAGTATAAGATGTGGCCCAGTTTTTACCACTAATAAACTGTAAAAGGAGATAAAGGGAAGGAAGAAGGGAAAAAATGCCTGAAAATTTAAAACTCAAAGGACATAGGAACCATTAACTTGTGTGGAAACTATTCAAAAAAACTATTTTAAAATTTATTATTTAAGAGACAGTTTAAACAATGAATACTTGATCAACTTAACTATTTTTAACTTTCTTAGATATGATGCTATTTTTCTTTTGTTTAGAAAATATTATCTTTTAGATACATGTACTTAAGTAAGAATAAAATAATATGCTAACCTGGATTTGTTGCAAAATAGCACAAGAGGTAAAATAGGTAGTGTGTGGTAGTACAAATAAAACAAAACTGACCACGTGCTGATAATTGTCGAAGCTGAAAGATAGGTATGTGGGGGGACTTCATAATACTATTCTCCTTACTTCTATATGTTTGAAATTCCCATTTGAAAGTTTTTAAAAATAGTAATGCTTTAACTAAATAACTAGATTACTTTATTCTAAGTAACAACACTTTTGCCTCTTGAAAATGAAACAGCAGAATATTACTTGAAAATGTTTCAAAGAAATGTCAGGAAACACTGGAAATTTATCATTATAAAGTGAAAAAAATCTGAATTTTTAAAAGAAAAGGATATACTATCTCTGAATTATGTTCTTTATAATCATCTGCAAATTTTGGAATCAGAGACCTAAATTCAAATCCCAGGATTGACAATTAAAATATAGTAGCAATTTTCTGTTCGTTTTGTGGGTTTTTATTTTTTATCTTGCTAAGATAACTTACACTGGCCTCAAACCTGTAATTGTCCTGTCTCAGCCTCCCAAATACTAGAATTACAAACATATGCCACCATTACTAGCTATAGCATCTATAATCAATTGAACATTTTTTTTTTTTTTTTTTTGTGGTACTGGGGCCTGAACTCAGGGGCATTCTACCTCCGAGCTTACCCCCAGCCCTATTTTTTATTCTTTATTTTGAAACAGGGTCTCGCTAAGTTGTGGAGTGCCTCACTAGGTAGCTGAGGCTGGCCGCGAACCCGCATCCTCCTGTCTCAGCCTCCCGAATGCTGGGATTACAGGAGTGCGCCACCATCCCCAGCCTGTCTAGTATTTCATATAATTATCAAGAATCTTAGGAAGTATGCAACTGAAGAATATGAAAGTTAAGATTAAGTAACAGGATTAGGGGCACACAGTGGTTAAGTGGTACAGCTAGAATTCTAACCTAAGCAGTCTAACTCCTAACCTTGAACTCAACTTTCCAACATCTAAGTGTAAGCTATTTGTCAATAATGAAACTGATTTAGTGCACTGCAACAGAGAACTTTGTAAAGAAAAAGAAATAAAACAGAAAAGAAATTACTGGTGATCATCACTTTGTAGAATACAGAATTACTGGAGTTGCAGCCAAAAGAGGATCTATGGGCTGATGGCTACTGTGGCTGGATGATAGTTACATAGGGGTTTGACGTGTTCTGTGTTTTTCTGAACACTAATATTGCTGTTTATTGATTTGGGTTTTTTTTGTTTTGTTTTGTTTTGTTTTTTGCGGTACTGGGGATTGAACTCAGGGGCATTCTACCTCCGAGCTACACCCCCAGCCCTGTTTTTTATTCTTTATTTTGAAACCGGGTCTCACTAAGTTGCGGAGTGCCTCACTAGGTAGCTGAGGCTGGCTGTGAACCCAGATCCTCTTGTCTCAGCCTCCCGAATGCTGGGATTACAAGCGTGCGCCACCACGCCCGGCTCAATTTGTTTTATTTTTAAAGGCTATCTGGAAGAATTCTATCGGGCTTTACTTTCATGCTTTCCTCAGTAATTTGGACCAAGTTTCCCAAGTCTCATTCATTACTGTAAAGATTCTCATTCCTTATTGTTCTGTATTTATCCTAATCTAGTCTAATCCTGCATCCCTTCTCTCCCTTCCAAATGATTCCACTGTAGCCTCTGAAATCTCTTCTAGTATCTGACTATCCTCAGACATGCAATGAAACCTAGCTGGTTCCCTGGAAAAGCCCTTTTCCCTGTACCTTTCTCAATTAAGAGCTACTGTTTTTAAATTTCCCTCACTTTGGGACCTGATGAGTGCGTTAATATCTTCTCTGACTATCTCTCTGGAGCAAGTCTATCCTTTGGCCACAAAGTTCTAGTCAGTGATTCTTACTGCATCAGTTCCATTTCCATTAATAGACTTTTGTGGATGCATTTTTAGATCCTGATGTCTGAGGGATGCTACTCGTTAATGGAACAGAAGCCTCAAATGCTAATCTACTGTAGAATATAATATCAAACAGTCATGCAAATTAGAAATATATTTACAATCATCTGAGATGAACCACTTACCTACAAAAATGAAGGAGGGGAAAGAAGTGCAGGATTTTAAAATACACAAAATTCTTCCAGCACATAGTTATCCTACAAATCCAGGGAATATGATATTGTAGTTGTTTGTAATTGTACTTAAAAATTGCTTGCCATTTTGGAAAATGTCAGTAACGGCAAAAATATTTATGGTATTTGCATTGCTAATAAAACACATTCTTATCTGTCTAAAAAAGTCTGAAAGGCACTGTGTTGTTTTTATAGAACGCCTTGTTTGAAGCAAAGAATGCATGATCATAATTTTAGCATCACCACAGTATTTCATACTCCTATTGGAAAACAGTAAGTAAACACTTAATAGCGAAGTGTATAGTGGAGAGAATGATGAATCAAATTACAAGAGGCATGATGCTAAACAGAAATTTGGACTTGAAGTCCAAAATACAAATACAATTACAGTAACTTTTTGAGCAAATGAGACATAACACACTGCTTTTGAAAGACTAAACTTTGTGTGCATGTGTGTTCGTGTAGCATGGGAATACACTTGACTTGGTAATACTAAAGGTAGTAGTTTCCTACTACCAAAATTTCTATGACTACAGCTCAAAGGTTTTTTAATATAGCACAAAATTAAATTCATTGACTAAAACAAAAGGATTCATTTCATGATGGCTTTTCCTATCAATTTTATAAAACAAAATTTCAGTTCATAAAGGAGCAATCAATGGGCCAGGCGTGGTAGTGCACGCTTGTAATCCCAGCATTTGGGAGGCTGAACCAGAGGATCCAGGTTCGAGGCCAGCCTTAGCTACCTAGTGAGACACTCCGCAACTTAGTGAGACTCGGTTTCAAAATAACGAATAAAAAATAGGGCTGGGGGTATAGCTCGGAAGTAGAATGCCCGAGTTCAATCCCCAGCACCGCAAAAAAAAGAAAAAAAAAAATTCCACCAGTGGAATTCACACATAAAAGAGCAATCAATGTACCATTTACTTTTTTTTTTTTTTTTTTGCGGTACTGGGGATTGAACTCAGTGGCACTCTACCTCTGAGCTATACCCCCAGCCCTATTTTTTAGTCTTTATTTTGAAACAGGGTCTCACTAAGTTGCGGAGTGCTTCACTAAGTAGCTGAGGCTGGCTGCGAACCCAGATCCTCAGATCTCAGCCTCCCAAATGCTGGGACTACAAGTGTGCGCCACCACGCCCAGCTCCATTTACTTATTTTAAACATAATCTGTATTAACACATTTTTTTTTTTATTTTTTTATTTTTTGCAGTACTGGGAGTTGAACTCAGGGGCATTCTACCTCCGAGCTACACCCCCAGCCCTATTTTTTATTCTTTATTTTGAAACCGAGTCTCACTAAGTTGCGGAGTGCCTCACTAGGTAGCTGAGGCTGGCCGCGAACCGGGATCCTCCGGTCTCAGCCTCCCGAATGCTGGGATTACAAGCGTGCGCCACCACGCCCGGCTATTAACACATTTTTTAAATGCTTCTACTACATAGAAGAGTAAATTCCATATACTTACTACTTATTAATAAAAATTCTTGGACAGTAGGGCATGTAAGACAATCATCACCCACAGCTATTATTTATCTAAAACTGCAAACTAAACTAAACAAGAAAATACAATTTAAAATTTTCTATTTAAACATTAAAAGTTGTATAACTTTAATATAATAAATGCTTAAGGCAAGTTTTTTTGTTTTTGTCTTTTG
>PVLC010022687.1:0-26461 GCA_004027655.1 Graphiurus murinus
GTACTGGGGATTGAACTCAGGGGCATTCTACCTCTGAGCTATACCCCCAGCCCTATTTTTTATTCTTTATTTTGAAACCGAGTCTCACTAAGTTGCGGAGTGCCTCACTAGGTAGCTGAGGCTGGCCGCGAACCCGGATCCTCCGGTCTCAGCCTCCCGAATGCTGGGATTACAAGCGTGCGCCACCACGCCCGGCTTTAGATGGTCTTCATTAGAAAGAATATACTCTCGTATCATTCTTAAAGTTGTTTCAAGCTGGGTGTGGTGGTCTATGCTTGTAATCTCAGTACTTGGGAGGCTGAGACAGGAGGATCTCAGGTTCATGGCCAGCCTCAGCAGCTTAGGCCCTCCAAAATGTAATGATACTCTTTCCAACTAAAATAATAAAATAGGGCTGGAGGTGTAGCTCAGAAATAGAATGCCCCTGGATTTGATCTCCAGTACCACACCCCCCCAAAAAAAATTGTTTCAGCTCATTTTGCCAAAGGGAGTTTTTATTATATTTGAAGATTTACGGCATGTGTCCCCTCCCCCTTATTTTTGGTAAGTTGTGCTACCGTCTCAATTTCAATAAACGTGCTGCTAGCATGTGGACAGTTCTTCATGTGGGGCATACTACAAGATGCACACCTGGCCTCTTCCCACCGCACACCTGTAGGTTCACCTGCCTACATTGTTCCCCACCACACAAAACTCTTAACTCTTGGTTGAGGTCGTGTGTGTGTGTGTGTGTGTGTGTGTGTGTATGTGTGTGTGTTGAATCCAGACGGATTATACCTCTGAGCTACATCCCTGACCTTTTTATTTGTTTTTATTTTGAAATAGGGTCTTGCTAAGTTAAATGTGCTGGCCTTAAACTTGTGATCTCCTGTCTCAGCCTCCCAAGTACTAAGATTACAGGCATGCATTACCATGCCTGACGTGTATCTGATTCTTACTAGATTTATACTGACTTTGATATCTCTCCTCACTCTATCCCACTGTAGGAATTAGTTTCTTGGATAAAATTTACCTCTTAGCTTCTATCTCAGTAGCAAATACTAGCAAATAGTAGTACTAGCAAATTCTAGTACTTAACATAGGTCGGGCTTTTGGCTTATAAATTACCTTATGAAGGAGATATTAGGTACGTTTTATGGATGAGGAAACTGAAAGACAGAATAAGTGCTTT
Organism: Graphiurus murinus; assembly: GCA_004027655.1. NCBI lineage: Eukaryota > Metazoa > Chordata > Mammalia > Rodentia > Gliridae > Graphiurus > Graphiurus murinus. The sequence goes on from PVLC010022687.1 coordinate 1,172, forward strand.
GTCAGCGGCCTGGTAAAATTTATAGATTAGACATTAAAATTATAAATTATCAAATATAATTTTGTAAGTCTTGACATTAATTTGGCCCTTACTACTGCATGGGGTTCAGAAGGAAATTTTGGCCCCTTGTTAGAGTTTGGTGACCATGGGCTGTATGGTCCCAAGTCCTGTCTCCAGCTGTCAAGAGGCACAGGGCAGGATCGAGCCCAGCAGGGTTTCTCGGGGGCCGCTGTTCCTCAAGGACCCTCTCCTGCTGGAGACGCTCGTGCTGTGGGACCCGGGTCTCCGAGCAGGAGTGCGCCGTGTGGCTCGCACCACGCCTCCCTCCGGGCAGAGCCACGGTGGGCTCAGACCCCAGGGCCTGCTTGTGCAGCAAGCTGAAGGCTGTTTCCCCGACTTGAGGGAGTTCCTTGTGTCAGATTCCTCATGTGGAGCCCTGGGGACATTTCACAGGTCAGGGAAGTAGTTGCAGATTGTTTAGTTTCTCAGAGGTTAGAAATTAGTCTTCTCTTTCTAAGCTTCCACGCCAGAATATGTCCCTCATCTTAGAATCTCACAAGGTGTTCTCTGTAGGCTACGTATTGTTTATTTCCTAAAACCTTTACAAGTTATTGTATGTCCTCCCTAGCCAGGTAACGTGGGATCCTTCCTGCTTATTTCTCTTGTATTTAAACACAGTCAAGATTATAAAAGAAGCTTTGGCTGGGTACAGTGGTGTACGTCTATAATCCCAGTATTTGGGTGGCTGAAACAGGAGAATCAAGTTCAAGGCTACCCTTGGCAATTTAGGGAGATCCTGTTTCCAAAAAAAAAAAAAGGCTGAGACCGGAGGATCCAGGTTCGCGGCCAGCCTCAGCTACCTAGTGAGGCACTCCGCAACTTAGTGAGACCCGGTTTCAAAATAAAGATAAAAAATAGGGCTGGGGGTATAGCTCGGAGGTAGAATGCCCCTGAGTTCAATCCCCAGTACCGCAAAAAAAAAAAGGCTAGGGAGGAACCTCAGAGGTAGAATGCCCTGGGTTCAAACCCAGTACACCGCACATACAGGCAGCTTTGTTTTTTTGCAAACTTCCTCTCAATAGAATCCGTGGTGTCTTCTGCCTAGATGTAGCTCTGCTCTGCATGTCTCCCCGTTCTTTTGTCCTCTTACAGATTAACTCCACCTTAAAACATTGTTCTTTTTTTTTTTTTTTTTTGCGGTACTGGGGATGGAACCCAGGGGCATTCTACCTCAGCTATACTCCTAGCCCTATTTTTTATTTTGAAACAGGGTCTCACTAAGTTGCGGAGTGCCTCACTAGGTAGCTGAGGCTGGCCGTGAACCCGGATCCTCCGGTCTCAGCCTCCCAAATGCTGGGATTACAAGCGTGCGCCACCACGCCCCGCTAAAATATTGTTCTTTTATGCTGCTTCATTGGCTTCTAGAAGGTTCTCCTCAAAAGATGTTTATTGTTTCAATTCTGATCTCTGGAATTCTCCAATATCAGAAATGTGAGCAACTCTTGAAAGCACAGTTTAATTTTCTTTCCGGTACTGGGGATTGAACCCAGGGGCATTCTACCTCCGAGCCACACCCCCAGCCCTATTTTTTATTCTTTATTTTGAAACAAGGTCTCACTAAGTTGCAGAGTGCCTCACTAAGTAGCTGAGGCTGGCCTCAAACCTGCAATCCTCAAATCTCAGCCTCACAAGTACTGGGATTACAAGCATACCACCACCATGCCAGCTACAGTTTTATTTTTGATGAGAGGAATGCTAGCCTAAATTGATTATGGCTTGTATGGTAAATGAATTAGAAGGGACATTTCAGATCATAAAAGATTTTCTCCTTGTGAGGTGACAGGCTGATAGTCACACTGCCACCAGGTGGTGGCGGCGATTTGGTGATCTCAGCAGGTAGTTCTGTGAGTAGAAGTCATGGGAAGTGGCAGTGCTGGTCAGGTGAACCTCTGAAATGGTTCCTGAACCCCACGGACTACAGGAGAGCCAGGAGCCCAGTGCCGCAGCGACGCCCCGCCGGGCAGTGGGTGGCGCGCTCCAGGCCCAGGAAGGGGGCAGCGGCGGCGACTGAGCCCTGAGTGGTGCCTCGCGTGCTGTTGCCGCTGATATTGCTGACTTGATAATTAGTCTAATCGCCCCTTGCCACCCCCACTGCCCCACATCCACACACACACGCACACACACACACACACACACAGAAGGACCAAAATATCATCCAAAAGCAGCCCCTTTTTTTCCCTGTGATAGCCAGAGCCCTTCTACGAACAGAGATGTCTTTGTTCTAGAATGCTAAATTATTTTGGGGGGGTTATACTGGGGATTGAACCCAGGATCATTCTACCTCCAAGCTACACCCCCAGCTCTATTTTTTTTTTTTTTTTTGTGGTACTGGGGTTTGAACTCAGGGACATCCTACCTCCGAGCTACACCACTAGCATTAGTTCTTATTCTTTATTTTGAAACATGGTCTCACTAAGTTGCGGAGTGCCTCACTAGGTAGCTGAGGCTGGCCTCGAACCCGAATCCTCCGGGCTCAGCCTCCTAAATGCTGGGATTACAAGTGTGCGCCACTACACCTGGCTATTTTTTTTTTTTTTTTTTTGAGACAGGATCTCTCTAAGTTGCAGAGAACCTCACTAAGTAGCTGAGGCTGGCTACAGACCTGTGATCCTCCTGTCTCAGCCTCCCAAGACCTGGGATGACAAGTGTGCGCCACCACGCTCAGCAGATGAGAAATTCTTAAGAGCATTTTACTGAATTATTTTATGATGAGAGTTTTTATTTATTAAGTACTGTTGTGTACATTCATCCCTAGATCAGACTAGAGCATATCATTAAAAAAAAGCAGCAGACAGAATTACCTTTCATTAAACAATCAGTGTGTGCATGCAACTATTGTGTGGTGACCGGTGTCTAAAACAGTGTGCAGGACTTGAAGCTTTATCTAATATCTTGGTCTTCGCTGCAGTTCATTTTGTTTAATTACTGCTCAGAATGTCGACTTCAGCTTATTTTTAGAAACCTTCCAGTAGCCTTGTAGTTAAAACTGGGGATCTTTGAAGAGAGTAATCTCTTACTGAAAAGCAAATTGCATTGTGTTCCTGTGATAATGGTTTGAAAAGTAACTTTGCAATTCCAAGGGAAAACCCTTCTCAGCATTACACGGCTACTGTCGCACCGTTATCACAGGGACAGAGTGCAGGCTGAGACGGGAGGGTCACTGGCTACGCCAGCTTCAGAAATGTAGCTAGACCCTCAGCAACTTGGCAAGACCCTGTTTTAAACTAAAAAGCAAACGCTGGCTGCACTGGCGTAGGTTTGTAATCCCAGTCCTTGGGAGGCTGAGACAGGAGGATCACAGGTTCAAAGCCAGCCTTGGCAACTTAGGCTTCCAGCAACCTAGTGAAACCCTCTTTCCAAATAAGATGTAAATTTGGGCTGGTCATTGGAGGTAGAATCCCTCTGGATTCAACCCCCAGTACCAAAAAAATAAAGATAAAAAAAGTAAAAAGGGTTGGGTGTGGCTTGGAGATAGAACACCCCTGGTTCAATCCCCAGTACCAAAGACAAAAAAGGAAGGAAATTAGTTTCTTCTCTAATATCTTTGTGGGGGAAACATGCTTTTCTTTAACTCACTTTATTTTCCTCCATTTGTCTTTGCAAAGGGAATGTCAGTGCTGGACCTTCAACTGGGAAGGAATCCTGTGAGCCTGCCTGCTCATGCAAGCCTCTGGGGTTTGCTTTGTAGTGATCTTCCAGTTTCCTCTTAGGATCTTTCTAACAGTTTTCCTTTTTTTTGCGGTACTAGGGATTGAACTCAGGGGCATTCTACCTCCAAGCTACACCCCCAGCCCTATTTTTTATTCTTTATTTTGAAACCAAGTCTCACTAAGTTTCGGAGTGCCTCACTAGGTAGCTGAGGCTGGCCGAGAACCCGGATCCTCCGGTCTCAGCCTCCCGAATGCTGGGATTACAAGCATGCGCCACCACGCCCGGCTCCCAGCCCTATTTTTTATTCTTTATTTTGAAACAGGGTCTCACTAAGTTGCAGAGTGCTAAGTAGCTGAGGCTGGCCTCGAATCCGGATCCTCCACTCTCAGCCTCCCAAGTGCTGGGATTGCAAGAGTGCACCACCACGCCCGGCTTGTATGTTGTTTTGACAGAGTCTTAAAAGCAGTTCACTTCTGGGGTAGGGTAGGCTTTGGCTTACTAGCCACTTCAAAGTCATTTTGATTTTTATAGTTTCTCGTGTGTGTGTGTGTGGGGGGGGTAACTGGGGATTGAAGCCAGGGGCACTCTACCTCTGAGGCAGTCCCTGAGCCCGCTTCATTTATTTACTTATTTATTTTTTGTTACTGGGGATTGAACCCAGAGGCATTCTACCTTCCAGGTACACCCCCAGCCCAATTTTATTTCTTATTTATTTATTTTTTGCGGTACTGGGGATGGAACCCAGGGGCATTCTACCTCTGAGCTACACCCCCAGTCCTATTTATTATTCTTTATTTTGAAACAGGGTCTCACTAAGTTGTGGAGGGCCTCCCTAAGTAGCTGAGGCTGGCTTTGAACCCGTGATCCTCCTGTCAGCCTCCCAAGTACTGGGGTTACAAGTGTGTTACCAAGCCTAGCTCTTATTTCTTATTTAGAAACAAGGTCTCACTAGGTTACTGAGAGTCTTACTAAGTTGCTGAGGCTGGGTTTGAACCTTTAATCCTCCTGTCTCAGCCTCCCAGGTACTGGGATTACAAGTGTGCACCACCATGTCTGGCTTTTATTTTTTATTTTGAAACAGGGCCTCACTAAGTTGCTGAGAGTGGCCTTGAACCTACAATCCTCCTGTCTCAGCCTCCCAAGTACTAGGATTACAGGTGTACGCTGCCCTGTCCTCCAAGCATGAGTATTTTGCTGCTGTTGGGTAACATGTTCTAAAATACTAGTTCGCAGCCAGCCTCAGCAATTTAGTGAGGCCCTCCACAACTTAAATCCTGTTTCACAGTAAAAGAATAAGCCGGGCATGGTGGCTCACGCTTATAATCCCAGTGCTTGGGAGGCTGAGGCAGGAGGATCACAGGTTCAAAGCCAGCCTCAGCTACTTAGTGAGACCCTCCACAAGTTAGTGAGACCCTGTTTCAACATAAAGAATAAAAAATAGGACTGGAGGTGTAGCTCTTAGGTAGAATGCCCCTGGGTTCCATCCCCAGTACCACAGATAATAAAATAAGTTAGATCTAGTCGGTTGTTGCCGCTATTCAGTTTCTTTATATTGTTGATCTCTCCACTATCTCTGTGTCTGAGAAAGGAGAGCTGGAGTATCCAGTGATGGTTCTAGATTTGTCTTTCTCCTTCCAGATTTCAGTTTTTTGTTCATGTATTTTGAAACTCTGTTTTAGGTAGACACAAATTTAGGACTGTTCTGACTTCAAGATGAATGACTTATTTATTGGGTAATGTCCCTCTTGGTCACTGGTAGTTTTCTTTGCTCTAGCTTATTTGTCTCATTTTAATGTACCTACTCTAGCTCTGGCCTTGAGCACAAACACCCCCCCCTTGCTGGGTCTGCCCCCAGTGTCTCAGTGAAGTAGCCTGGGCATGTGTGGTGCTAAATCAGTAGGTTTAGCATCTATGGTAGCAGTTTGCACGCACACTCACATCTTCAGTGAGTGTGTTTGAACGGGTGTGGTTGCTGTGAGCTGCTGCTCGTGGCTCTGGGCCCAGCTGAGGTGAGGAGCCGCAGATCCAGAAGTGAGCAGCAGGTGTCACTGCGTCCCCACTCACTCAGCCCTCACTCAAGCCGCTAGGCTTGGTGACATTCTAAGACCCCCGCTTCTGATGGGGAGTAGCCGCGGCCTCAGAGGGTGTTCCTCAGTGTCCCCCCGCTTCTGATGGGGAGTAGCCGCGGCCTCAGAGGGTGTTCCTCAGTGTCCCCCCTGTCCTTTTTGGTGCACTGGTCGTGGACTTACATGTTACTCTCAGCACGTAGCCGACTGGCGAGCTGTCTGCCTGGCTCTGCCAGCCTTTCCGCAGCTGCCAGGAGCCAGGAGAGGTTTCACACCATTGTGCGCGGGTCCACCCATGGACGGTGCTTGGCTTTTCTGTAGTAGGCCTCCCTGTATTATAGAAAGCAAAGTTGGTGATGAACTGGAGTACTTTAGACGGTCTGAAACACACCGAATCTTTGGTGGATTTTGATCACATAGATGGAGGAAGTATCCAGGGCCATAGTAGGTCCTGGTTTGTCTAGGGTAGTGCTGGTTTACACCTGTGTCTGAAGTAACTGTTAATTGATTCCTCTTTCACACTCGGTTTTCCTAGTTTGGACAAAATATGGTCACCCTAAATTGGCCTGAAAAGAGGGAGGGTTAATAGGTTGTAAATCTAGTTATAAGCTTTTTTTTCCTTTCCTTTCAGCACTGGGGATTAAACCCAGGGGCATTCTACCTCTGAGCTACACCCCCAGCCCTATTTTTTTATTCTTTATTTTGAAACAGAGTCTAAGTAGCTGAGGCTGTCTGCGAACCCAGATCCTCCTGTCTCAGCCTCCCAAGTACTGGGATTATGGGTGTGCACCACCATGCCTGGCTATAAGATTTTTTTTTTTTTTTTTTTTTTGCTTACTTAAGAATTATAGCTTCGCCAGGCATGGTAGCATACACCTGTAATCCCAGTACTTGGGAGGCTAAGACAGGAGGATTGAAGGTTTGAGGACAGCCTCAGCAATGTAGCGAGACTCTCAGCAACCTAGTGAGACCCTTTTTGAAAATAAAAATAAAATAGGGCTGGGGGTGTATAGCTCAGAGATAGAATGACCCAGGACCAAGAAAAAAGAAGCCAAAATAAAAATAGGGCTAGAGGTATAACTCAGAGGTGTAGAATGTCCCTGAATTCAATCCCTCCTACAAAAAAAAAAAAAAAAAAAAAAAAAAAAATTATGGCTTCCCTGAATTTTCTGAGTTAAAAATATCAAGCAGAACCCACAAAGAACTGTTACTTCTGGGAACAATCGCTGTAAGTTTGTATTGATCATTGATCTCTGGAGAAATGATTGCCAGATATGGCTGTGCATCAGAACCAGCTGGTAAGCTTTCTACGAATGAGCTCCGTGGGTCTCACCACAGGCCTCTACCGATTTGTCCTTGGCGTTACCAAACACAAACGTAGACACGCATTCTGCTCGGTGCCCCGACACCTGTACCAGCGAGCACAGGTGACGTGGTCGCCTGGCTCCGAGGGTGGGCGGCGGCGTGTCGGGAGTGGCTGCCCGGCCTCCAGGAATGCCTTTCTGTTTCAGACGTCATCTGGGTGATCCTCAGCGTGGAGGTGGGCGGACTGTTGGGAGTAACGCAGCAGCTGTCGTCCTTCGAAACGGAGTTCAACACGCAGCCGCACCGCAAGGTAGAAGGAAACTTCAACCCGTTTGCCTCTCCCCAAAAGAACCGACAATCAGATGAAAACAACTTAAAAGACCCTGGGGGTTCCGGGTTCGACTCGATCAGCAAAAACACATGGGCTCCTGCTCCTGACCAAACTGAGCAAGATCACAATAGACTCTCACAGAACTCTGTAAATCTCTCCCCCAGCAGTCCCGCAAACAACTTATCAGTAGTGACGTACAGTAAGGTAGGTGCCCTCGGAGAAGAGGAGAAGGGGTAGGTGGCGGGCCTTGGGACTCGTGACACCCCTTCTTGGCAAACCTCGAAGCCTGGACGGCCACCCCTGGAGGTGGCTCTTTAAGACTGCTTACCTCTCCTGCAGTAGCCACAGCACAGAAGCCTACCCCTTCTCCCCTCCCCCCACGCCCGCCCAGGCCCTTCACCCCCACTCATAGCTCATGCCCGCCTCGGCCCTGGCGTGGGCGTTGACAGGTCTCAGTGTCCCCACCTTTAGCCTGGCGGGGGGGGGGGGGTATCAATTACTTCATCCTCGGTGTCATCGGGCTCTCGTGTCATTGGCCCTTCTGTGTATCTCGTTCACGTCTTCAGTCTCTGCCCGCCCACTGGCTTCCTCACCCCAGCCTCAAGTGGCTCAGGCGGTACTGGGGCTTTCCAAACGTGGCAAGTCAGTGAGAGGATCGGTGATCAACAGGCACGATTGAGTTCTTCGTCTGTTCTTTTCCGCACTGTGCTGACGTGGTGGTGGCGCTTGTGGTTGGTTTTGGTTGGTTGGCTGAAGTCCTGGTGTGCGAGCACGTGGAGGTGAGGTGCTGCCGTGGCTGCGTCCCGTGCGTTCTTCTCGGTGACGAATGCATTCCTTCACGCCTAGCTTCCCACCTGTACAGTCACACCGTGAGGCTGTCTTTGCTTAATGTTGGCATTCACCCTCGAGTTCTAAAATAAAACCATTTTATTGGAGGGGCAGGTGGTTCTTTGTAAGAAAATGTTTTCCTGACCGGTAGTTTTATATGTGGTCTAGCTCAAGGTACACCTTACGAGAACCGGGCGATGTGACTCCTCTTTCTCCACATGGTCTGAGAAGAGGGACTTCATTTAATAGTAGCAGGGAATGAAGAGTTGACATGTTGCAGAGGATTGTGTATCGTGCTACTTGTGCAGGATATAAAAGTGGCAAGGCAGCATTGACTTTTCACACCGTAGCACTCTAGTAATACAGATTTTGTACACTTGATCTTAGCCAAAAGGCCAAGAAGCAATGATAATGCCGATTTTCTCCCAGTCTTCTATTTCTCCACTTTATTTCTTAAACGTAACCCTCCAGAGTCTACAGCTATTTTGGGCGTAAACGAGCCAGCCCTTGGCTAAGCGTGCCTTGTTGAACCGCAGCTTGGAGGCACCTGAGTTGAATGGAAGGTGGGAGTTGGCTGGCAGAAGCAGGCACTCCCCTGCTGTCTGCACCAGAAGCCGCCTTACCAGCTCTGAGCTGGAGAGGACTGGTGTTCCTGGCCCTCATCTCCCGAGCCGCGAGCCTTTAGGGACTGACGTTTTTAGCCAACTCCAAGATGGCCTGGTGTTTTCTTCCAGCCTTGGCCTCATTGGTGCTGTTCCCTTTGGAAGGCTGGACTAGGGTGAGACTGGTGAGCTATTTCTTGGAATGATGACCTCATGGTATCTTAACTTTTTTCGTGGTCTCTGTGTGATCATTTAGAAGTATCTTCCCATTTGAAATAATATCCAAGAAAGCTATTGACCAGAACGCATTGAAAATGTGAAACTTGCCAGGCGTGGTGGCGCACGCTTGTAATCCCAGTACTTGGGAGGCTGAGATTGGAGGATCCAGCTTCACAGCCAGCCTCAGCTACCTAATGAGGTAGCTGAGGCCCTCTGCAACTTAGTGAGACCCTGTTTAAAGAATGAAAAATAGGGCTGGGGTGTAACTCGGAGGTAGAATGCCCCTGAGTTCAGTCCCCAGTACTGCAAAACAAAAACAAAAAAGAAAATGTGAAACTTAATATCCCAAAGAGAAATTGGACTCTCCTTTTTTTCTTAATCTAAGCAGAATCTTAGAAAACATTAATATGACACGTCCAGCAAGGTTCTCTGAAAACATTTCTCGCTGACCTGGAGGCAGCTCCCCTTCATAGGGCTCCCTAGGAGTGGAACGGGGCCGGAGTCACCAGAGCAGTGAATAAAGCGTGCAACCCTGCCCACTGAGCACTTGGAGTCCAGAGCAGTTAGTGAATTCAGTCAAGAGGAAGTGGAGAGTGACAGTCAGAGTGTGCAGTTTGTAGTGGGGGGTGGTGGGGTGCAGTCGGAGAGGAGTCCAGGGGAAGGTAAGGACTTTTCAAAGGGAAGGCAGGAACTGGGCGTGGTGTCACATACCTCTCCTCCTAGTACTTTGGGAGGCTGAGACAGGAGGATCCCAGACTTGAGGACAGCCTCAGCAAGTAGTGAGACTCTCATTAACTTAGTGAGACTCTGTTTCAAAATTAAAAATAAAATAGGGCTGGGAGTATAACTCGGAGGTAGAATGCTCCTGGGTTCAACTCCCAGTACCAAAAAAAGGTAAGGTGAAACTTGGAAAGACGGACGCAGCAGGGACAGGCTGTGGAGGACATCTAAGTGTGAGGGTAGAGCGAGTGGAGAGCCTGCATGTAGAAGTGACGGTGGCCAGGCGCGGAGGTGCAGCCTGGGCCCTCAGGGAGGCCGTCTCAGAATAGAAAGGACCGGGGCCGCAGCTCAGAGGGGAGGGAGTGCAGGTTATGGAGGGGACATAGGTTCAGTTGGCTGCAGTTAGCCCTTTGACGATAGTAGATGAAATAATTACAAATGGCTTTGAAAGGCATTGGTGCTATACTTAGATGGTACCAATGGACATTTATTATAAGTCTTTGATAAAGGTGAGATGTAAAAGTGAGATAAACCAGGTGTGGTGTTGCATACCCATAATCTCAGTACTTGGGAGGCTGAGACAGGAGAGTTGCAGGTTTGAGCATCCTTAGAAACTTTTTTTTTTTTTATTTAAAATTTTTTTTTTATTGCAGTACTGGGGATTGAACTCGGGGACATTCTGCCTCCCAGCTACACCCCCAGCCCCATTTTTTATTCTTTATTTTGAAGCAGAGTCTAAGTTGTGGAGGGCTTCACGAAGTAGCTGAGACTGACCATGAACCCGGATCCTCCTGTCTCAGCCGCCCCAGTATGGGGATTACAAGTGTGTGCCACCATGGCCGTCTCAGCCTCAGCAACTTAGTGAGACTGTTAGCAACCTAGCAAGACACTGTTTCGAATTTTAAAAAATACAAAACAGGGCTGAAGATGTTGCTCAGAGTTACAATGCCCCTGGGTTCAATCTCTAGCACCAAAAAAAAAAAAAATTTTTTTTTTAAACAAAACCGTTTTTATTTTTCAGTGCACACAAACCACATGGTGTTTTTAATAAAGAGCACCCTGTTTCCTAGAGGAGTAGGGAGGAAGGAGGCGCCTTCTGTGTCACCCGGTGCCATCTGCGTTGGGTGGGAGGCGGGCCGGGTGCACCGTGTCGGGCCGCTGCGGTGGCAGCAGTTTGGCTTGCTCTCAAGAAGTTCTCTGGCTGCCGTGGAGGCGGGAGGAGCACGGCCCGTGTTCGCAGGCAGGCTGTCCCTTTGCCTCCACTGCTGCGGTCTAACTTGGCGAGGCGGGTGAGACGTGAAGAGGCTGCTTGTGCCTGCTCCTGAGGACCAGGCGGCGTGCTGAGGAGAGGTGTGCGACTGTCTGTGGGGTCGGTCCTCCTCCTCCCCAGAACCAGCTTGTGAGCCTGAGATGGGAGGGTTGTGGTTTGAGGCCAGCCTCGGCAACTGAGTGAAACCCTGCAGGTATAGCTCGGAGGTACAATGCCCCTGGCTTCAAGCCCCAGCAAAAACACACACATACACACACAGAAAAGAACAGAAAGCCACTCTCCCCTGGCTGTTGGGACTCCACCTCGGGTTTACACGCGGCTCTAGGGGCGCTTGAGGGCTTTGGGAAAGGCAGATCTCACTCTCTGAACCTGAAGACGCAGTGACTGTGGATCTTTTCTCCTGAAGCGGCCAGTGAGTTTAACATGATAAGAAGAGCTGGTTTGGGGTGACTTACCTGAATCAGGTCTAGCTTTCCCCGGCTCCCAGGCACTGAACGTGACCAGAAGGCAAGTGGTTGTGTCGCTAGGTGGGCCAATGGTTATAACGTGAGATGTTGGAGGGTACATGGGAACCTTGCCTTTGTCAGGAAACCGCCAGTCTTTATTCACACATTTGAGGTTTAAAGACAGTTCAGAGATGCTGGAAGGATAGCTTGTATCACTTGTTTTTGTCCAGTTTGCATTGTACTCTGGCAAGAAACATATTATTCCCAGGCTGATGAAAACACAATTGCTAGTTATAAACATTGCTGTTGGTTGGGTGTGGTGGCCCTCGCTTGTAATCCCAGTACGGGAGGCTGAGACAGGAGGATCTCGGGTTTGCGGCCAGCCTCAGCTACTTACTGAGGCTCCCCGCAACTTAGTGAGATCCTGTTTCAAAATAAAGAATAAAAATAAAAGGGGCTGGGGGCTTAGCTCCGAAGTAGAATGCCCCTGAGTTCAATCCCCAGTACCACCAAAAAAAAAAAAAAAATCACCGTTGACTGAGCCTCTACTCTGCCCCAGGCATTGCGCCGAGGACTTTGTAAGCTTAATTGTAATTAAAGTTAGTAATGTGTCTTGTTCAAGGAGCCAAGTATTTTCACAAAGCTTAGAACAAAAATACGAGTCCCCTCCCTGCTTCCCAGCTCCCTGTGTGTCCCCAGAGGCAGAGGCTCCGTGCTGGGTACAAACTGCTTCTCATAGACCACACCCGCAGTACTGTGATATATCAGCAGCTGACTGCGGTGGCACACCCTGTAATTCCAGCTGTTGGGAGGCTGAGACAGGAGGATCGCAGGTTCCAGGATAGCTTCAACAGTTTAGCAAGACTCTCAGCACCTAGAGAGAGACCCTGTTTCAAAAGAAAAAATATAAAGGCTGGGGGTGTAGCTTGGAGGTAGAATGCCCCTGGATTCAGTCCCCAATACCCGTCCCCCCCCCCCCCCACACACACACACAAAGAAAAGTTCACTGTGGCCCTTGGGCAGATGGCACGCCATCGCAGTCATCCAAGAGGCTTGGGCCAGGGCGGTGGCGGGAGCCGTCCAGCGTGGATCTGCTCTGTAGCCGGAGCTCCAAGGATCCTGGGACGCTGGTGGAGGATGCAAGGGAGAGTAAAGGATGCTGGCCAGCCATCGGAAGGGTAGAGGTGCCCACAGTGGAGAGGGACAAGGGTGTTGGGGTGGGGTGCCAGGGTTTGATCTGGAGTGTTATCAGTGGGCTCATGCACGCCCGCGGTGGACATAGAGTGTAGGAGAGACACCAGTGGGGCGCTGTGTCCCTGACCCTGGCTTGATCCTAGGGGATGAGTACAGAGCAGGAGCTCTCGGCTGCACCACTTTCGGGGGCGGTGTGGGGCTGCGTGCGCGTCTTGTGTATCGTATGATGTTTGGCATCGCTGGGTGCCCGTAGTACCCCCCCCCCCAATCTCCAGACATTGCGTAGTGCCCCGGGGAGGCGCCACCCCACGTCACGGACAGTGGAGGTCCACGGCTGTGCTCGTGCTCCCGGCTTACACGGGGCCACCTGGCACCTCCGCAGCACTCTGTTGGGTGTTGAGGAGCCACGTGCCCGCCTGCTGCAGTAACTGTTCCTCCTAATTCACAGCCCCTCGTGACTTCTGCAGTTACACAAAGCAGCAGGGATGGTTCAGGTGACGCTTGCATGTGTACTGAGGGTGGCCTTGGGCTGGAACCCAGGGCCCAGTGTCGTGAGGTTTGCCAGAAGGCGGTCGGTGGGCCGTGCGCTGCAGGCATTACTCCTGGTGCCAGGCCGGGGGACCGCTCGGGTCCCCTGCAGTGCAGAGCGGCTCGGGGCCCTGCAGGCTCTCCCGCACCTCGCACAGTGCGTTCCAGGGCCTTGCCAGGCGTCTCTGGGCTTGATCTTACCACGACTCTCTTGAAAACCCAAGAGAGCCAGTAAAGGCCTCCCAGCTTTGCTGGTGTTTGCTCTGGAATGGGTCATGTGTGCGATTTAAAAACAAAGCAAACACGCGGGGCTTAGACAACGGTTCTGGTTGGTTGTGACCTCGCTGTCTGCATGAGGACAGCGTGTGTCCCGGAAGTCTTCCCTTTGTGTCTCAGCTGCTTCAGAGCCGTCCAGCTCCCTCGTGTGTTTGCTCGGGGGCTCAGAGTGCTGCTCAGGGTGCTCCCACACGGGGCGGCCTCCTAGCTGACCAGAGCTGCTGCTCCCAGGAGCGCTGGCACAGTTCATTTTGGTTGTAAGGACTCATTCTCCTGTACTCTGAATTCATCATTTTAATTTCTAATGAAAGTTCTCAAAGTAGGACTAGTGAAATTACAGGTTCAAAGAGGTAAAAGTGTAACTCAAAAGTGTGAGCATTGAGCCGGGCGTGGTGGTGCACAGTTGTAGTCCTAGTACTTGGGAGGCTGAGACAGTAGGACCAAGGGCAGCCTCAGCTACATGGTGAGACTCTCAGCAACCCAGTGAGACCCTGTTTCAAAATAAAATAGGGCTCGGGGTGTAGCTCGCTCGGTGGCTCAATCCCAGCGAGACACGTGCGAGCCCGAGTGCGCGCCCGCGCACACACACACACACACACACACACACACACAGAGTGAGAAATCGTCTCCTGGTCTAGACATCAGGTTTCAGGCGACTTACTCTCAGCTGACGGGGACACAACATGTAAGCAGCTGCTGGGCCTCGGGGGAGGCAGAGCCACACAGGAGGGCCAGCCACGGCGAGTGGTGTGCTGAGGAGCATGAGGGCCTTCAGCCTTGGAGAGCCACGCCAGAGGCTCGTGCTTAAAGCCAGCTGCTTTTGTGCAGGGAGCGGCAGGTAAAACCTGGAATGAAAGGGCAGGCGACAGAAGGCCGCCTTGAATGGCCCTGCTCTGGGGCCAGGACCCCGACAAGCCTCCACAGAGCACAGCTCAGCCCTTCTGTCCTTTGGGAGTTCCCCGTATTCGAGGCCTCTGGGACCCTCTTGGCTCCTTCCCGGCCCCCGGGCTAGAAGGCCAGGCAGTGAGCAGCCTCGCCGAGGCCCCCTCTCGCACCTTGAGGCCCCGTCTCTTAGCTTAGGTGTGCGCTGAGTCTGCTGCTGCTTTTCTTGGTTTGGGGCAGGTAATGCCCGTGAGAGCTGCCTTTGGCCAGGGAGAGTGTGCGGGAAGGGCTGGGAGGGAAGGAAGTTGGGGTGTGTAGTCCAGGAGGGGGGGGTGGAGATAAGGGTTAGTTGGATGGTAGGTGAACTATAGAACTCAAGAGTGACAAGAAGCCGGGCATGGTGGCGCACGCTTGTAATCCCAGCATTCGGGAGGCTGAGACCGGAGGATCCGGGTTCACGGCTAGCCTCAGCTACCTAGTGAGGCACTCCGCAACTTAGTGAGACCCTGTTTCAAAATAAAGAATAAAAAATAGGGCTGGCGGTAGAGCTCAGAGGTAAAATGAGCCTGAGTTCAATCCCCAGTACCAGGGGGAAAAAAAAAGTGACAAACTCTTGCAGAGGTAAGTAGAGAGAACAGGTTTAAGCCAGGCATGGTGATGGTACACCTGAATCCCAGTACTTGGGAGGCTGAGATAGGAGGAACATAAGTTCAAGACCAACCTCAGCAACTTAGACTCTCATCACCCTAGTGATACCCCGTGTCAAAACAAAACACTATTAAAAAAAAAAAAAAAAAGATTATTGGGGGTGTGTAGGTCAGAGGTAGAATGCCCCTGGTTTTGATCCTCAGTCAGTACCACAAAAGAAAAAAAAGCTATTCAACACACTTAAAAGCAGTTTGGCACAACCAGCAGGCTGTGAGCTGTATGATCAGTCATCATGCCTAGAGTGAGTTTTTCCCTTTTCTTTGCTAGTTCTCATGCTTACCCTTAGCCAACACCTCACATGCGCCTTTGCCTGTGGGTGGACTTTGGCATGAAGGTGACCTGTGGACCAGCAGGGTCACGTCCCCTGCAGAAGTGCCTTCGTGCCAGGGCCCTTCCGCACAGCAGCAAGCCTCCCGAGCCCCGCAGCCAGCAGCCAGGGCCTGGGTGGAGTGCTCCAGAGAGAGTGCTCCGTCCCCCAGGCCCCCCTGCGATGCGAGCAGGGCCTCAGCACACCACGCTCACAGTGCAGGAGCAGGACAGAACCCAGCACTAAACCCTGTGTTCTTCTGTGTTTGCATTCAGTGTACTTAAGTGATACAGAAGGACTGGCCCAGGAAGTGAGGAGGAGGAGGAGGAGGAGGAGGAGGAGGGCGGCCTCGTGGTGTCACCTGGCGCTGCCCTCAGTGTACACTAGGAGAGTGTGATATTTCCCAGCCATGCAGCAAACCCTCCTGTCTTTTTATTAACCTGTGTGAACCTTTTTATTTCTCTAAACCAAATCACAAATAAAAGCAAAATAAAGACAGGTATGTGAAAGTTTCTGTGTTGTGCTTTATGTGGACAAGTTTTCATATAAAGAGTAGCCCCAAAAGCTGTCAGTGAGACATCCCTTTTCGTTAGGATTTGGGCCACCTCCTTTTTTCGTGGAAGGTGAGAGAACAGTGGCTCAGTGTGTTCATTCATTTTGCTGATACTGATGAAGGCACACGTAACTCCCTGGCGAGCATAGGCTCCACACGCTCACCACCAGCCTGCTCTCCTGATGGCACTGTACTGTCTACTGTTGGAACTGACGAATAAACTTCAAAAAATTCTAGTTCCTGGTTTTTAGGGCTTTGGCCTACAGCTCATGTTTTCTCTCAGTGACAGTTTTTAAGTATAGATTCAAGCATTCCTTATCCAGAAACTCAAGATTATCCAAAACCCCAAGCTTAAGATCACCAAAAAAGCCAGGTGTGGTGGCACATGCCTGTAATCCCTGTACTTGGGAGTCTGAGACAGGAGGACCACAGGTTCAAGGACAGCCTCAGCAAATAGACTCTCATCAACCTAGCGAGACCCTGTTTCCAAATAAGAAATAAAATCAGCCTGGGGACTGGGGGTGTAGCTCAAAGGTGGAACGCTTCTGGGCTCAATCCTCAGTACCACACACACAAAAAAAGATCGCCCAGTATAATGCCATAAGTGGAAAATTCTCCATGATACTTTGTTTCATGCACAAAATTATTGAAATACTGTATAAAGTTACCTTCAGGCTGTGTGACAAGATGGATATAAAACAAGTGGATTTCATGTTTAGACTTGGTTTGCATTTCCAAAATATCTCTATGTATGTGCAAATATTAAAAAAAAAAAAAAATCTGCAACGCTTCTGGTGCCAAGTGTTTCAGGTAAGAGTGGCCCGATGCGGACTGCCTTTCTGGAAGGTCATTTTGACCCTGTTTGATGTTGGGAAGGTCCTGCAGGCGACCCTCGAGCTAGTGGCTCAGTCACTAGCCCGGAGTGACTCTGAATGATTAATGTAAGACAAACCAGAGGCAGATGTTATTTTTAGATTTGCTTTGAGGACAGGATCACAAGTACTAGACATTAAATTGTTCTTTCAGAACATTGTGATAGGTAGGGCTAGGCTTCTGTCTATAAAAAAAAATGTTCTCTTTTAATGTTTTAGTGAGCTGGGCGTAGTGGCGCGTGTTTGTAATCCCAGCACTTGGGAGGCTGAGACAGGAGGATCGAAAGTTGGTGGCCAGCCTCAGCTACTTAGGCCCTCCACAACTTAGTGAGAGACCCTGTTTCAAAATAAAAAACATAAAAATAGGGCTGGGGGTGTAGCTCAGAAGTAGAATGGCCTGAGTTCAATCCTCAGTACCATAAAAAATAATATTTTAGAAAATTAGCCAGATCGTGGCTTCCAGTAATTCTTTTGCCTTGGGGGAGTGCGGTTGAGGGCCTGGCCCAGCCGCTGTCTCCAGCAGCTGTCTTGCGGCACGGATCTCCCCCACGCTGGAGAGCGGGGCGGCTTCTCTGTCTTAGTCAGCACTGAGTGCGGAGCTTCTGTGCTTTGAAGGGGCAGGCTGGCTCGCTGGCCAATTGAACTTGGGTCCGGTGCTCACCGCTGTGGCAGTTTCTCTGTGTAAAGCTTGGGAGGGCTGAAGCAAAGCAGCTGCACTGTGGTGCCCAGGCCGATGCTGAACGCTGTTCAAGCCTTGCACACAGCAGCCAGACTGTCCTGACTTCAGGTAGTCTGTCCTGCATCGGGGAGGGGACAGGACTCCTTAGAGCCCAGGGCGGCCTTCTGCTCAACTCCTCGGGGCTTCCAGCCTTGCTCGTGGCCTGCCTTTCTGCTCGGTCACAGTTGAGCTCATTGCTCTGATGCCGTCGTGCGTGTCTGTCCTTTGATGTTTTCCTTGTTGGTAGTGGCACAGCCGCTGTGGAAGAGGAGGCCTGATGCCAGGTTTTAATGCTTGGCACCTTCCTTTCCTCTCGATAAAAGTTGAAGAGTCGCTAGTTGCCCCAGAAAAGTGCGCGTATACCTGCATTGCCAGACTTGTCTTATGGGGTGGTGGGGTTGCCCACCAGAGCCCATTACCCCGGGTCTCAGGACACTGGCTGCACCTGAGGTGGGGGGGCTTCCAGTTCGGATGTACCCCCACCCGCCCTTAGGAAGAGCAGGGGCCTCGCTCAGGGCCTCCTGCCTGGGACGCCCTGGGCACGCTGCTCTTGGAATCTTCCGCCAACCTTCTTCTCTCCAGCGGGGGTCGCCGCTGTCCTGTAACCCACCAGGACACGTCTAATCCTGCACGCAGGGATTCCAGATTGTGAAGTGATTTCAAAAGAGAATTGGCTCCTTCTGTGTGGGGGTGGGGGCTACTGGAGATTGAACCCAGGGCCATTCTGCCTCTAAGCTACACCCCCATCTCTTTTTATTATTTATTTATTTAAATTTTGAAACAGGGTCTCACTAAGTTGCTGAGAGTCTTGCTAATTGAGGCTGGTCTTGAACCTGTGATTCAGCGGCTCTTTGGCAAAGTCGCGCCTCCCTTTGAGCACGTATTCCTGGACTTGCTTTATAGAGGCCCAGGGCAGTTAAGTTTTGAGTCAAGGGGGCGTATTTCATAGAAAACATGCTGTTGGCTTTCGTGCGAGTTTTCTTTGCTCTTTTCCTGCACCGAGACCTTGAGCGCTGTGTTGGTTCTTGCCCTCGTGGGAACCTGAGCTTCGGCTGCGTCCTGGCTCACCTGGCTGAGCGAGCGGCTCTGGGAAGCGCTGGGTTAGAGCAGCTGGTCTGAAGCCTCGGGCTGGACTTCCAAGCAGCCCGTGGACGTGACCGTCCCACCGAGCCCTGCCAGGCCAGTGTGGGCGCCCTTCACTGAGCAGCCCACACGTGGCTGAGCGGGTGGGGGGTGGCTGCCCAGGCGGGCGCAGCCCTCTTGCTGCTGGGGCCAGCAGGCATGTGGCTATCTTTTTTTTTGGATTGGGGATTGAAACTCGGGCATTCTACCTCTGAGCTACACCCCTAGTCCTACTTTATTTATTTTTGTGGTACTGGAAAAGAACCCAGAGTATAATACTTCTGAGCTATACCCCTGGCCCTATCTATCTATCTATCTATCTATCTATCTATGCATGCTGGGAATTCAACCCAGGGGCAGTCTACCTCTGAGCTACACCCCTAGCCCTATTTTATTCTTATTTGGAAAGAGGGTCTCACTAAGTTGCCGAGGCTGGCCATGAACCTTCGAGCCTCCCAAGTACTGGGATTACAAGTGTGTGCCACCAGCCCAGCTGGCTGGGTTTTTTTGTTTTTGTTTTTGTTTTTTTGCAGCACTGGGGATTGAACTCAGGGGCATTCTACCTCCGAGCTATACCCCCAGCCCTATTTTTTTTTTATTCTTTATTTTGAAACCGAGTCTCACTAAGTTGCGGAGGGCCTCACTAGGTAGCTGAGGCTGGCCGCGAACCTGGATCCTCCGGTCTCAGCCTCCCAAATGCTGGGATTACAAACGTGCGCCTCATGCCCGGCTTGATTTTTGTTTTTTGAATACTGTTTTGCTTCCTGAGCCCCAGGCACTTGTGTCACCTCCTGGAACCTTCAGTCCTGGAGGCTTCATGGAGCGAGCGGAGGCGGTGAGGAAAGGGTCCTCGCCAGGGGAGCAGCACCCAGGTCCGCACGTCTGCACCCGCCGAAGTGGAGCTGGAGGCTTGTACCCGGGAGGCTGTGGCCCGATGGCTGGCATCACCCAGACACTGGTGGCCCAAGCCTAAGCCACCTTTTAAAAACCCGGCTTTGGAAGGGCCAGGGTTCCCGTGACTTAGAGGGTCTGGCCCTCCAGGGGGAGTCTGAGAAGTCCGTCCTGTTGAGTTACCAGCTCAACACAACATTGAGTGCCTACGTGCTAAGGGCAGGCCCCGTGCTGCGGGAGCGTGGCAGCACACAGTCATACAGAAAAGGGGCCCTCCTCACAGGCCACAGCAGTTTGATTTCTTTTCAAAGAAATACATCATTTCTTGAAAGCACTCAAACCCGGCTCCGCCAGCATCCCATCAGACTAATGGAGAGGTCGCCTGCCTCGGGATCTTCACGCGGTTGCCAGGGCCGAGAGTCCCTCTGGTGGTCCGTCACGGGAATGGCTGGGCACCTGTTCCCCTCACCCTTCCTCCCAGGCCGGTCTGGGCGCGCTCTGAGCCTCAGCCCGGAAGGGGAGCGTGGGCGAGGACGGCCACGTCAGCCCTCTGTGTTCACCCGGCTGCATGGCGTCTCATTCTGCATACGAGGGGAAAGCAAGACTGCAGAGCCTCTGCCGCCCAGCCACGCAGCCTGCACGGTGCCCGTGGGCACTCGCAAGAGCGCTCACTGTGTGGCGGGTGGGCCGGCGGGCGGGAGGAGAAAGTGCCAGGCTGCGCTGGGCTCTGCCGTGCACGTTTCCGTCTCGAGTAGAAGCACTGTCCGTGAGGAGCAGGACAGTGTGGGCCAGGCGTGTGCAGTGCCTGCTGGGGGGAGGTGCGGGCAGACGTCACCGTCTCTGCCACGTTGTCTTAAACACTGTGAAAGTGTCTTGGCCAGCGGTAGCCGCCTCAGAAGTTCACGTGCAGAAGCCGGGCGTGGTGGTGCACGCTTGTAATCCCAGTGTTTGGGAGGCTGAGACTGGAGGATCCGGGTTCGTGGCCAGCCTCAGCTACCTAGTGAGGCCCTCCGCAACTTAGTGAGACCCTGTTTCAAAATAGAATAAAAATAGGGCTGGGGGTGTAGCTCGGAGATAGAATGCCCCAAGTTTCAATCCTCCATACCGCAAAAAAAAAAGAAAGAAAGAAAAAGTTCAGGTGCAGAAGGCTCTGCGGGAGGCTCGTCAGCAGAGAGGCCGGGCCGCTTGTCGGGAAGGAAGGAGGAGAGCGTTGGCCAGCCGATGTCCTCGTGAGGGGCAGTAGCTCCGAGTGGTGTGGCGTGCCCTGTCCTGTCTGTGCCGGGGCTCCTCTGGCCCAGCGGGGGTGCGCGCCGCGGGGCGTCAAGGTGCGCTGCCGAGGCCCGTCACTGACTCTCTCCACTCTCTTCCAGGGGCTCCACGGGCCTTACCCCTTCGGCCAGTCTTAAACGGGTGTCAGCAAGAAGAAAAATTAACAAAAGACAGAAGGCCCGACTTTTGGGGGGAGGGCAAGGGGTTCCTCTGGATTGCAGACCACAGCGCACGGACCCCTGGCCCTGGCCCCCATCCTGGAAGAAGAGGAAGAAGCAGAACAGACTAGTTTTGAGTAAACTCAGTATGCATGTGTGAATGCCGAATCGCAGGAATGGTGTTGAGGCTACAGAAGAGACCCACGCAGCCCCGGGGTTCACTGGGCGTCAGGCTGTCGAGTCCTTAGATCGCTCGGGAGGAGAGACAAAGTGGGGGAAAACAAGCCATCTTTTTAAACAAAAATTATTTTGCCTACAGAGAGGTTGTAGTTTTGAGCACATGTTAATTTTTTCCCTTCCTTCCCCCCTTTTATTTTTAAATAAGGGATAACTTACTCTTTGTAGAATAGCGCTTGCTCTGGAGTGATTCAGGTGGAGAACCGGCGTGGCGTGTTGGGGGCTCTGTGGGTCCCCAGCTCCGCAGGAGCACCCTGCCCTACCGCACGCACGTGTGCACACTTGCACACGCTCGCACACACACGCACACGCGTGTGCACGCCTCCAGGAGGCGCCCATGCATTTGCTTTAGTGGCGTCAGCCAGTGAGTTAGCACCTTCCTCCTCTTCTCTTTGATCTTGTGTTGATTCACACCTCTGACATTTGTACTCGTCAGCCCTGAGTGAGCGTCAGAACCGACGCTCGGAAGACCAGACGTCCCTGTGGCCAGCAGAGGCGGCCTTGGCGCGCTGGGGACGAGGGAGGTGGCCTTCCGCCCACACTGTCACGGTTCAAACTGCTTTTCTTCCGTGTTTCTCTTGGCAGAGAGAAACGGCACCATGCTCCTGCTCTCAGGTTGCTCCCTTGGCGGCCCATCCACGCCGGGGACGGTGCCTCTGCTGGGAGACGCCCGAGCTCCTCTTGTCACGCTGCTCCCTTCCCTGTGTCCCCCCTGTGTCCCCGTGGTTCCCACAACCCGTTAGTGAAGGCTGAGCTGTTAAGGTAGGAGCGTACGGCCCAAGCGGGTTTGTCACAGGGAAGGCCGTCACTGACTACTGGATCTTAGAGACCACTCGTAGGTGGAAATGAGGTGCCGCCCACCCCAGCAGGTGCTTGGCGATTGGTGGGGGAGCAGAGGCTTCCTGCTCCCCCGGGGGGCGGCCTGCAGGCGTCCTGTGGATTCCCAGCCGGCTAGATGTGGGTCTCTCCACGGGACACTTGAACCAGGCTGGAACAGCTGTCTGCCAAAGATACAAGAATATGCAAAGCCCCTCTTCTCCTCAGCCCCGGCCCTGGCGTCCGGTTGGTCTGAGAAGGGCGGGGTGGGTCTGCGGGGTGGTTGCAGGGCCCCTGCCTGTCTCCGCACCGCCATCCGCCCAGGGGCGCGAGAAGAGCGGACGAGGGGTGAATGGCTGCAGGGGGTCACAGCCTGCGTGCGGGTGAGGTGAGGGGCTGCCTGCCTGTCTGTCTCGTCTGTGTGTCTGAGTTCCAAAAAGTGTGTGTGTTCCTCCTTGGCCTCTTCTCAGACTGCTTTTAAATGCTGGGTCGTGAGAGAGAAGCTTTCCTGAAATTCCCCTTTCATCTCTCCACCTCGCACACCTTGGTTCCCTGGAGAAGCCCTGGGGCAGGGCGGCCAGGCTGCTCGGGCACCTGGTTTCTCTGCACACGGGCACTGTTCCCTGGCGCAGCTGAGGGGGGTCCCCTGCTGGCGCCCACCCGCACTGTGGGGCTCTGGGTGGCTCCTAGTGGGTGCCGTCTCCTGGGACACCGCTGCCCCGAAGCACACAGCCGCTCTCTAGCCTGGAAGCAGGCATCCAGGGGCCCCAGGCAGGACGCCGGGAGGCTGCAGGGCCCTGCGGCCCTGGCTTCCCAGCTTCCCCAGGGCCGCTTCCTCAGCCCCACCAGGGAGTCAGGCCTGCCACAGTCGCTCTGTCCTCTGGCTTGGGGTGACCTCAGCTAGTGAGTCAGGCCCCCTCCCAGGAACGACTCTGCCCATCCTCTGCAGAGGACCACAGCAGGAGCAGGTCGGGGAGAGGGGCTCGCCCGCTCGGTTCTGCACAATACCCACGGTCCCTTTCTCCCTCCTCGCGCTCCCAGCAGGCCTTGCTCATCCTCAGGCCACCTCTGGGCCCCCACGCCAGTGTCTGGCACCCAGAGGCGGGGCAGGCGCCATCCTTAGGTGATAAGCCTGAGCCCGGTTTGGAAGACGGGGGTCACAGTCTTGGAGGAGCCTGTCTGTGTGCATGGCGTGAGGTGTGTGTGCGTGTGTGTGTGTGTGTGTGTGTGTGTGTGCGTGCGCGCGCGCATGCCTCTTTTTCTTTTTGCCGTGGGGACGTTGAATTTGGGGCATTTTTGTACAAGAAACAGCCTTCTCTCCCCTCGTAAGGACTGGCTGTAACCATAAGCCCATGCTAGGCCCTGCCAGCCTGGACAGAACCTCATGGGACAGCTGGTGGCCGCCGCGTGACCGAGGTGGGCGGGCGTGGGTGTGGGAATGAGTGCCTCCCCGAGTTCACCGAGTCCCTCAGGCGGGAGCACGGGTGGGGCAGTGGTCGCCCGTGTCCTTGGGTGTGTGCGGAGCTGGTGGCGCCCCGCCTCCTGCACGGTGGTGTGTGGCCGCTGGTGGGCGTTGGTGGGCCTCGTGGTGCCTAGGAGGAGTGAGGATGAGGAGGTTTTTCCTTACTGTATAAATGAATATTTGTATGATTAAATTAACACACAAAAAAACCCAATTTCCAGTCTCCGTGAGTTTTCTTGCACCTTGAAGCCAAGGTGTGTCAAATGCATGCCTTCTGGTCTCTGGGTATCTCCCTTCTGCGCAGGTGAAAACAGACCCTGGGGCTGGTTGTGTTTGGGGGAATCCATCCTGAGTTACCAAGGGGTCTGCTCTGCTGGTGCCTGGTGACCAGAAAGGTAAGGAAACTGCCTCCGAGTGGCCTCAGGTCGCTGAGAGGAGCTCCCACACCCAGGGACCGCACAGCACCGGGAGACGGCAGAGCGCTGCGCCTTCCCTCTTGGGAAGCCTGCGCTGGGCTTCTGGCGTCCTCGGCTTGGAGATGGGACGCAGTGCACAGGGTTCCCAGTGGCTCCAGTGCTCCGTTTCCCCAGAGCCAGGTTGGGCACCACAGCGGGTGGCGGGTCTGCCTGGCAGAAGCAGCCCCACCGTGAACGGGTCCCCTGCCTCCAGGGCCCCGGCGTGTGTGTGTGTGTGTGTGTGCGCGCGCGCGCGCTCGCACGCGCACCTGGGGCTGTTTGCTCTCTGCGGGGGGGAGGGCCTCCGCCCATTGCCTGCTCTCCCTCCCGGGTCTCCTGGCAGCGCAGACCCAGCAGACCCCGCCGGCCGGCCTTCCCAGCACCCTGCTGGAGCTGGAGCTGTTTGCTTGGCAGAATCTGTTTGTCTTTGGGGCTGTAACCTGTCAAGAGGTCTGCAGGCCCTGGGAGAAAGCGGTAGGTTTGGTGGTGGCTCCTGGCCTCAGCCATTCCCACGGGGCTGGGTGACAGGGAGGGGGCGCTCCGCTGAGTCTGGGGATGGGGAGGGCGGTGCAGTGGTCTGGGCCCTCCCGGCAGAACAAACAGGTGCCCAGCTCCCACCCGTTCCTGAGAAGGGCCCTCCCTCGCCCGCCTGCTGTGACCGGGCCGTTTCCCAGACACCGCCTGGTGTCCAAGAGGACAGGCTCCAGGGACGCTGGTGACGCTCCCAGCTTGTATTTAGTTGTTATTTTTGTGAAACCAGGGATTGAACCCAAGGGCGTTCTACCTCCCAGTTCTATTTTACTTTTATTTAAACAGTATCACTAAGTTGCTCTGGCTAGCCTCGAACCTGTGACCCTCCTGTCTCAACCTTCCAAGTACTTCAAGTACTAGGTATAGGCATGTGCCACCACACATAGCTTTTTAGGGCTATCTTTTTTTTTTTTTCCTGGTGCTGGGGATTGAACCCAGGGACATTCTACCTCTGAGCTACATCCTGAGCCCTATTTTATTTTGAAACGGGCTTTCTAAGTTGCTGAGGCTGACTGCAAACCTGTGATCCTCCTGTCTCAGCCTCCCAAGTACTGGGATTACAGGCATGCGCCATCACACCCAGCTCTCCATGTCTTTTTTTTTTTTCCTTTTGCGGTACTGGGGATTGAACCCAGAGGCATTCTACCTTCGAACTACACTCCCAGCCTGATTTTATTTCTTATTTGGAAACCATCTCACTAGGTTGATGAGAGTCTCACTACTTGCTGAGGCTGTCCTTGAACCTGTGATCCTCCTGTCTCTGCTTCCCAAGTACTGGGATCCATGTCTTTTTTTTTTTTTTTTTTTTTTTTT